>JAHDVE020008117.1:0-56868 GCA_022606495.2 Halesus radiatus | reverse complement strand
TGAGATCAAAATTACTTTCCACCGAAATGTCACTCGAAAATATCTACGTATACGTATGTGTTGGCAGATGAAAATAATGCAACTAAAAACATCGTCTACAACCAAACGTCAAACAGTAGGATAAAGTCTTAAATAGCGGAAACTTAATGCAATAAAGTAATAATCTAATTTGTATCGTATGATGTTCGAACTTCCGAGGCACTGCAGTGCCTCCTGTGTTAAGTTCGCGGAGGAGCGTGTTCCCGGGTCCTTAAACTTACTGATGGTTGAATTGCAGGGATGGGGGATAGGATTATCAACACCAAAAATGTCCCGTCAGACCTCAGGTTCGAGTATCGAAGCAAATTGCAGTAAGATATTAGCCCCAACAGTATTAAATCCGATGGATCAAAAATGAAATAGAAGCGCTAAATCTATGATGTTTTCCTATTTACATTTATTGTTAATTTATCATTTCTCTTATTCTACTACTCTCTTCGTAAGTATTTAATATATTATTAAAGTAATAATCTAATTTGTAAACATCTATATTACGTATACTGTATACTTACCAAAATAAATAAATAAATTGTAATAAAAAATGTAAACGCGTCAAAGCCGAGTTTACAAGACCATGGGTACAAATAAATATGATAGAATATACCCACCATTACTATTATTTATTTATAATCTCTAAAGACTCGTTTTGAATGAAATTAATTTTGTAAAGAGAAGAAATAATCACATTTCATGGGAAGACAAGATACGAAGGTGTATTAGAAAATATATAGAATTTATCTTCCAGTGAAAGAATAAATTTATGAAAGGGGAAGCCAAATTCGCTTTTGTTGTGGGTCTGTATGAAATCTGTATTGGGATTAATGTCTTTTCAAAGTGCGATGAGGATTCAGCCTAAGATATTTCGTCATACCCAATATGGGTGACAGGGTTTTCAAAAACATTACATTTCATTTAAAGCTTATTCATATTATTATAAATAATATAACATGGCGTTTTTCGTTCATAAATAGAGTTTTTGTTCAATGATAAAATCGTTAGAGGAGCCCAACGATCCGAAACTGGTGGAACTATGGAATCCCCGATTTGAAGAACGTTTTGAGGTAACGAAGTGTAGAAGGGGTAAGTAAATGTTGTAAATGCTCTAGCTACCATAGTAAAGGCAATCCATTTGCTACGAGGGGGGGGGGGGTAAATTTGTATATTTTTATTTGCCTTCGAGATGAAATAAAAATAGAAAAAAGTCGAGGTAAATTAAAAAATATTCCTTCTAAAATTAAATGAACAAGATAAGTTAAGAACGCATAAAATTTGTAATGTATTTTTTGTTAGGTAAACATCCTAGTTAAGTTAGATAAAATGTATTTTCTTTTTTCTGGAATAAAAAAGTGTAACAAGCCATTTCAGGGAAAATTTCGATTCTGAATAATAGTCCTTCATCAGGATGATATTGAAGGTATTTTACCGGACAAGAGTCCCAACCGCTTCTAACCGTCTCGAGCCAGTGAGACTATGACATCCGTAATTATGGTTTGTTGTAAGGCTAAAGGTGATAAGGAGGGAGAGGAGATGGAAAAGAAGAAGGTTGGAAAGTACTTAGCTATTCAGATGTGGTCACCAAACACGGGTAACGGCTCGGAGGGCTTTGAAGCAGAGAATGGTCGGTTACCTCGTGGAGGTTTCCTCTTGGGGTAAGAATAACCTCGTCGAATTTAATGTTTCAAAGACCCAATCATGTCTGATTACGTCCTCCTAGTCTCCTTTAATGGAAGCAATCTTCCCAACAAGCCCTCCATTGATATGCTTGGTGTAACCTTAAGCGAACAGCTCAGGCATGGGGGCTCCATCAAGCCAGAGTAAGTTAGCGTCTCAGAAGCTGGGCGTATTGAACAAAGCCCGCAGATACTTTAATAGTACACAACTGCTGACCCTGCAAAAATCGCAAGTCGGAAGTACCAAAATATTTGAAAAAACCATTGACTCTGTGATTGATTTTAACAAACGGATTGAAATGCACACGGTTGACATTTGTCACATGAGAACGGATCGCTTCTACGACTCGTTCTTGTGATCAACAGCTCGGCTGTGGAATGATCTGTCGGCATCTGTGTTTCCTCCATCCTACAACATGGGTCTCTTCAAGATCCAAGTTCACTCCTTCTTATCCTCTAAATTTCCCTCCACACAGCATCCCCAAAGATGATAGAGGCCTCGACGGAAATTATTTCCCTCAGGGCCTCCTGTGTGGTTTACTGTAAAAAAAAATTTCAAGCATCGTTTTCGATTCTGAATGGAGGTCTTTGACAGGGCTATACTGACAGTATCTATTATTCTGGAACGTTCCGCAAATATTTTATACATTATTTTAAATAATTACATTGTGAAAAAATACAAAATCATGAAATAAAATTTACTTGCGCACGCCTGGATTTGAACCCGCGACCTTCAGGTTCGTAGCCAAGATCGTAACCACTCAATCAATTTTTATTTTATGTAAATACCGCGCCAGAGTTCCGATTGTCATCAAAACATCCACAATTGTGGTATGTTATAGGCTGAAGGGAATAAGAGGAGAAGGAGATGCAGAGAGGACGGGTGGGATCACTGTGGGGAAACTGAATGTGTTTGTTTTTATGTATCTACTTATCTTGTTTCTAAGAGAAATAAAATATTGACAGCAAATATTTGTATGTACCATCTCGGTCAATGTAGTTCGGAGATTGATTATCAAAGTTATTTTAAAAAAATCCTCCAAAATCTGAATAAAAACGCTCGTCACAATACTCAAAATAAAAAAAAATATTTACAAAAAAATCAAAATTTAATACGAAGTAATTGAAAAACATTTTTTCTTCTTCAAAAGATTTAAAATCACTTTGTGGAGACGTAATTCTTAAATTAATAACAATTACTTTATAATTTCTTCAGAAGATTGGAATTCGCTTTGTGGCGTCATTATTAATAAATGAATTAAGAATTACTTTGTAATCACCACTTTATTAATATATACATATCAACATTTTTTTTTTCAACTTATGTACAGCACAAGATGCATGCGCCAAAATATAATAATTTTGCCCTACATTTGTATGATGATTGTTATTTATTGTTGTATTATATTATATTGTTGAAATAAACTCCTGCTGTGACAAGCTTCTTGCAGTGGCTTAGCGGGTATAAGTTCCCACTGTATATAATTAATATTATACAATAAAAAATTAAAAATAAAAATAAAAAAAATCTTTCGAAAGCGAAGCTTTCCTCATCAGGACATACAAAATCCTCTTTTCTGTATCTCCGCTTTCGATACATATTATGTATGCATTAATAAACTGATGATTACAAAATCTATTTTTTATTCATTTATTAACATATACTTTGTTTAAAGTCACTGTATTTAATATATAAATATCTAAATGTTTCAGAAGCAAAGCTCCCCTCATTTATATTATTTATCCTGATAAGGAAGAACGAGCATAAGTCTCTTTTTTGGTGAGACACAGCGATAAACCATGAAACTATTATTGTAATATATTCCATCCTGTTCTTCCTGCAAAAAAAATGTATTGGTACATTTAAATAAATAAAAACTCAATTTTATCAAAGGGTAAAACTATAGAGGAATAGAGATTTCTATATGCGGAGATGAGCGGGGTCCGACTTTGGTGACGCAAGTGCCTTCTCTCCACTGGAGAGATCGTGATAGAAGTGCATTGTAGGCGTATCTGTGTGCCCGAAGTAAGCTATTTTATTTCCTTACTTTTTGAGAATTTGATCAAACAAATTAATATAACGAAATTCTATTTCATTCGTCTCTCTACACGTCGAAAGGTCAGTTTTTTTCAAATCGGTATAGATTACACTACTAGGGGTTATTTATTCAGTGCGTCCCTCCCACTTGAGAAATCTGATCACATTCGAACGTTTATGGGTGGGATCGTTTGGATTGATGAATTTTTTTTTTATATAGAATCCTTTTTTCAAAATCCTTGCATTAGGATAAATATGATATCCATGGAAGGAAATACTTTTTTCAATTGAGATATTATTTTTGTTACACATCGATTTTGTTCTTGAGTAGGTATAAAATATTAATTTATTTTCAATGATTTTGATCAAATGGTAAATAAACACACGATTTGTTTTAATGTCTAAGTTATAAATGATACTGATATTTATTTAATTTAATGATTTTTTGCAACGAGTTTTTGTTTCAAAATTGTATATATTTTTTTATCTTTACAATTGATGTTCGTTATCTTCGGCCGATGTAATTGTTCAATTTGTCTTCAGTTCAGCTCGCCCAGAGCAACAGGACTTGTTGTCCAATCGCTTAATTTTAAAATAGACATATTTTATTACATTATCTGAACTCACCAATATTTATGATGTCGGGCTCGAAAAACTTTCCTCAGAAAACTTTTCGCCTTTAAAATAACGTTTAGTAAACTTGAGGTAAATACCTTGCGAGTCCCTACGGAGGCCAAAAAAATGTTCCAAGATTTGATGCACAATCCAGAACACCAACTTTTTAAACTAACACAAGAATACTTTTCTCAAAATCACCTTGACTTATATTTGAAAGGAAATATTATCGAATTTTCACGATACGTAAGCTTTTCATTTTGGCGGGTTTGAAGTAATAAAGTACGCGAGAATCAACATTATTTATTCAGGAACATTACGTACGTCCGTCTAGTCCAAAGCCCGCAACCCGACTAGCTGTGGGCGCCTGTTATCGGAAAGAAGGCTGCGATCATTTTGCTACCCTCCCGACTGTTTTGGGTAGAAATGGTGGGAATTCGAGATAGCTTCCCGTAAAGTCACGCGGTAAAAAAACCTCGCATCACATCCCATAAAGTTTGTTTGGAAAGTAAGGCAAAGGAGGGATGAAACAATTCGCAATCATTTGTTTTTGCGGCGTCCTTTCTTTTGTTTTTCTGTTTTTTTGGGGTATGTTAAAAATAGAAGGCTGAAAAAGGATGACTTACAAGAGGACGAGGTTGTGTTTACAGATATTTTAAAGGGTAGGAGTAGATATAAACGAATGAATAAAACTAATATATTATTCATTAATGAAAGTAAATGAGGAATATGTTAATAACCGTTGCATTAGTATTATTTTCTTCATTATTCCTGCACTCTGTATGTCGTGCAGCTCTGTTCAATCTATTTTGAATTCAACTATTTTATAAATGTATCTTTAATCACCTTTCAAACTACATCAAACATCGAAAATTTTAATGAAAATTTTATTTCACCCTTTTGTTGTATTTTATTTAATGTAGTTCTAATGTAAATTTGGTCAAGGGGAACGCAATATTACTTTTTTTTTAAATTGAAAGTGGTTGAAAATTAAGAAATATAATAAATTACTTTGTTTATAACCACGAAACGTATTTAATGTATTACAACCCACCGGTTTCTCTTAACACAAGCATCATCAGGGTACAAAATTAAACGAATAAAAAAATACGTTGTAAATGGCTATGTTTACATATATAATGAGACAAAACATAACATAGAAAATAGGAACAGTGAGATAGCATGGAAATAAAATCTAAAATGGTAATAGAGAGAAAGAGACAGATGTGTACATAATGGGTTACCATATTATAACTAAAGCGACAAAGTGTCACCTGAACAGGTGATTAAGGGATAATGGGAATTATGTGAGTTTATGGGAAATATACCTAATATTGGACACATTTAACTGATTACTTAGAATTTGGCTTTTGGTTTTAACGGTGCTTCTAAATTATTTAATCTGTTGCTATGATCATTTCTGTGCAGAATATTATCCCCGATGGTTTGATTGAATAATCATCTTTATCAATAAGATGATGGCCATTATTATTCAAGCATCTAAGATACTCTCTAATACCAATATTGACATTAAGTGTTGTTTTACCAATATAGAAAGCTGAACAATCACTAAAAATGTATTTATGTATTACCAAGCCTAACCGGTAGGTGGATTTAAATTAAATAAATTTTGTGGTTATAAGCAAAGTAATTGTTTTATTTCATTAATATGCCAAACCACAATGTGACAGCTTTCTACCAAAAAAAAATGAATTAAGAGTATACCTTTCTAAAAGTATGTTTAGCTTCACAATTCTTCTTATTGGCTTCCTCGAATAGACCTTCCTAAAGTAATGCGACTCAACCGTCTTAATCCACGTTGGTTCTCTTTTGGTCATCTATCCAACTCATTTGTGAAAAATTTGACTTCACTTATCCGAATAAATTGCTATTGATTCACACTTGAGTTCCGCGTGTCATCTGATATCATGCAGTGATTCCTAGCAAATATATTTTCTTTCGTTCAGTTAGGAGATCCAAAGGCATTTTAGGTAAAAATTGGCCTGATTCAAAGTGATCTGATATCGTCCATTATATTTGATTTAGCTCTGTGCAAGTTTTTGAGAATGTTATCATTTGTTACAAAACTCTAAGAAATACATTGAAACTTAACTTACAGATAATTTGAAGGCTCTCAAGGAGAGTTACATGACGTATTTTGTACAAAACCTTCAGAGTGTGCTATAAAAATTGGCATGAAGTAGAATAAATAATTTAAAACAATCGTTGTTGAAATAAATAACCAGCAAGTTTATTTTTAAATTATTATTTACACACTTTATGGCTTTTACATAAACATTACATTTTTATAATTTCTTCAAAATA
Organism: Halesus radiatus; assembly: GCA_022606495.2. Lineage (NCBI taxonomy): Eukaryota > Metazoa > Arthropoda > Insecta > Trichoptera > Limnephilidae > Halesus > Halesus radiatus. The sequence continues at coordinate 50,181 of JAHDVE020008117.1, read as the reverse complement.
ATCAGCTCCACATTTCAAAACTTTAAGCTCGATTTTCTCAGCTCTACATTTTTTTGGTTTACGCCACTTCTGCGCTGACTGCCTCAAAGCAACAATGAAATAAATTACGTTGTAAATTAAAATAAGTGAATAAATTAATAAAACAATCCAAAAAAAAGAATAAAAAACAGAGTAAACTGAAATTAATACTAAGAAACATGGATTAACCAAAATGTATAAGATAATTAATGGAAAGTTTCTGGAGATGAAGAAAGATTTTAGTTTTACGTTTATTTCAAGCTAGTTCATTTTCTGTATTGACTAACAAATAAATAAAAAATAAAAAAATACCGGATTAAAATTCAACTTCTAAAAGACAGCATTGAAAAACTGCATGGATACCTTTACTAATATTTACAGTTATTCAGTTATTCCACTTCGTGGACCAAGATTCCTTGTTAACATTAACAATTGCAGCAAATTTTTAGTATTGAAAAACAAGTCCCAAAAACGATGGCTCGATGAAAAAGTTCTTGAGATCCAAGCCTAGATGAACATAGCTACATATTAAAGAATTGTATTTAATAATTTAATAATTAACAAATCTCAATGAAACGCGAAATATCAAAGGACAGAGAAAATAAAGAAAAGGTAACGGTCGCAACTGGGACTAGTACACGGATCCTCTGTCTCACCAGGACAACTCTACAATTGAGCAATTGAGATTTAATTATTTTCCGTAATTTTTATATCATATATTTTATCTCCCAGTCACAAATGCGACCATCTACACTTTTTTTTCTGTTTCATGTTTCATTGAGATTTGTTAATATTACCTTATTCAATGATTAAATATTACAATGAGGTTTGTGAGCTTCAATAAGTTGGCAAATAATGGTACTGCTTCAATACTATTTAGTTATCCAACCCTCGCCACAATGGCGCTTGTGTCATTACACGATTGCGGAACGAAGGTTCAGTTTCCGTGAAACACAATCTCTAAATATATATTGTCATAAAGCTCTAACGTTCGGCGTCGGTAAGAAGCACAAGAATTGTACCAAAGTAAAAATAATGGTCTCTGCCTAGTACCCACCACAAGTGGTGTCATCCAATTTCAGTAACAAGGGGTTTACAACAATTTATCTTTGTTTTCTTCTAATGAACGCGGTCGTTTAACTAAACTTGTTTTCAACCACGCAATGTTTTTTCCCTTTAATATGGATTTTACTGACGAAATCTTCAACAAACTTAACATTACGTGAATAAAACAATTATACTCTAAAACAATACTAATGTACATTCATAAATACAAAAAAACATGAAATAAATTACTTCACACTAAATTTATTATAAAAAAAGCATATCATACTTAATCTTTTATTTTTCAAACTTTTATACTTTATATTTTATACTTGTACATCTCAATTGTAATTCATTATTACTTTACACTAATTTAAAAATGCATATCATACTTAAGTATCTTATACTTTTACTCTCACTATACACTTTTACATCTCACATGTAATTTATTATTTCTGTACAGTAAACTAAAAAATGCATATCATACCTTTAACTTATATTCTTTAAACTTTTATACTTTATATTTTAAACATTAACATCTCATTTGTAATTCATTATTATTCTACACTAATTAAAAAAATGCAATATACTTTTTAAAAAAAAGACGCAATTTTTTTTTTTTTAATTTACTTTATGGATTGTTTGATATTCTTTTATGTGTATGTATATTAATATGAACTAATCTTATCAATTTGATTGTCCTAAAACGGGATTTGCTCCTAGTTGGACGGTCAAAGCCTTCTGAAATATTTCTGTAAAATAATGAGTGTTTCAAATAAATATTATTATTATTATTATTAAATACAATCGCACATTTGAAACACTAGATCTCAGAGCCGAAAACACATACGCACGTTCCAGAGTGGAAGATACTCTCAGTATCGCCCTGATGAAAGACCACCATTCAGAATTGAAACGTTGCTTGAAATGGCTTTTATCCGTGTTTGGTGACCAGATCTGAATTGCCAGGTATTTCCCCAAGTTCCTCTTCCCCTCCCCAATACCTTCAGCCTCACAACATTCCCCAATTGGGGAATGCCATAGTTGCACTGGCTCCAGATGGTTGGGAGCAGTTGGGACTCTTGTGCGGTATTCATATAAAAAAATACAACAAGCAAAACACAAACACAACATTTGGACAAAAAACTTCTTATATTATGGTACTTAGTAATAGAGTATACAACAAAATCCCACTCCCTTTAAAAATCACAAGAACATTAATAAATTTAAAAATCAAACGCCGAAACCACTCAACTGCACTTAAAATACCTCACCTTATCTTTTTTTAACAATTACAACAATTTAATATAATATAATTCGTATTTTATAATTGAAATCCTCACAATGGGAAATCCCGGTGAGAATATCATTATTTGCTATTTTGTTATAAAAAAAGCATTTATTATTGGAATAGCGGATTAAACGTCAACGTATCAGTCAAGGGCACCCACCATTTTTTCAAACCATTTTAAGTACCAGGTGAGTCCCTTTAACGGTTCTCACGTCAACATTTCTACTATTAAATGATTCTAAAAATCCGTGACTGTCCCCACACGAAACAATTTAAATTTAAGCATACCAAAAATGTTTACGTATTCTCATCCAAAGCAGTTACTTCTTGTTCTTGAAGCTGGAAGAGACACAACATTTATAAAGAGTAACATAGATAAGAAAAGAACAAAAGGGTGGAAGAGTAATTTCACTCACGTTCTCAAGGCAGCGCACAATATGAGAATAGCATAGACAGCTTCTGACAAGCCACAGGCAGTACCAATGGGAAACAGTGAGCACTGGGTCGGAAGGGTGGTTATTCGAACCCTTCGTACCCTCCCCAGCAACACAGTAGCCAGATCTGACTCCCGTGAAGACGGTCGGATAGTGAAAACGAGAATTCTGAAGAACAAGATCTCTTGATCATCATGACGGTTGATGATAGAGAGATACTGGACAACTTTAGATTTCTTATATACCTGCCTTACTGTTCCATTATCTTACCATCTATCTCATACAAGACGTCAGTCGCACATTCGTTACAAACAATAACATGAGATATGATTATATATGCAGCAATATTTCCAAAAAACATGAGTATATATGATAACACAACAAACCACAAAACATTACCTACATTTGTACTCGAATTTTATATCGTTTGTATTATGACCGGTCAGCGACTGAGTTGGCATCGCGTTTGGGTCTCACCCAGGCGTCGGGAGTTCAATTCCTCGGCTGACTAAGTCCTCCATTACGACACAAGCAACATCTTCCGCTTACTGTGATGGTAGTAGGAGATTTTGAAATATTGTCAGGTTATTCGTAACCGGGGAATATTTGTCTTTCTTTTAAAAAATAAACAAAAAAAAAATGTTTTCACCATGTAATACCAATCACCATTGTTTCAAGAGAGAGCTAATTTTGAACGGGTTTCCAGATTTTCTGAATTTGGAACAAATGATTTCCGAAAACCCCTGTTAACAGTACTGCCCACAACGTTCATTATTTATTGAAACATGAAACTATTCTCTTTATTCTATGTCCCGCCTTTTCTTCGTTCACGATTCTTACAGGAAAATCGTTGTTTCCTTTTTTCTTCTTTTGAAATATCAGGAGGTAAACCGTTGTAGATAAAATCATTTCTTGAGACAATTGTAGACAACGTACTCGTAAGTAATGGTTCCTTATATTTTTAGTTATGAAGAATTCTGCATTATGGGATTTAACTTATTTTGCAAAACGACCTTCCGGTCTCAATGGTTATTTTTTCCAAAACTAAATATTTTTGTGAAAATGTTCCCATTGTATCCCAGAAGAAAATTGTAAACAAAATTTGTAGCACTTTTGGGACGCAGATTTTGCCACATTACAATCACGTATAGTCAAGATAATATTATATGAAGAAACAAAATATTTTAACGGGTTTTGCAATAGTTTTGAATGGGGGGCTTTTTTATGTGAGGTAGATAATGGATACTTCGTGTAAACTACCCTTACATCGTGGTAGGAAGAATTGTATTTTTTTATTATACCTTAAGGTGTATTTAACAGCTTTTGTCCAATTTCGTTAGTGTGTCTTCTTTGCTTTTAGAGATTTAATCAGAACATCGTGTCGAAGGTTCAAAATTAATCATATTTTTCAATTAATTGATAAACTAAAGTTTTTAAGACAAGATTTTTGTGCATAGCGCAAAGGGTAACAATTATTTTTATAAACAATAATTATTAGCCTGAAACACTCATCCAAATTGAAAAAAACCTTCCGAGCCTAAATCTGACCGGCAATCAGAAGGGTGCGGGTTCGAGTCCTGTCGGCGACATTTATCTTTTCTCGGAAGGTTTTTTCAATTTGGATGAGTGTTTCAGGCTAATAATTATTGTTTATAAACATATTTTTCAAATTTAATTATTGTTTTCTTTTTTTTTTTAATTGTATAATATTAATTACATACAATGGGAACTTGTACCCGCTATCCCACTGAAAGCAGCTTGTCAGCAGGAGTTTAATTCAACAATATTATATAATACAAGAATAAATAACAATCATTTGTAGCGTAAAATAAAAACAATATAGGTGCATGCATGCTGTAATCAACATCCAAAAATTGTTTTTTTTTTTTAATATGAAAACAGCATACAGTTTTGTTAAGGAGATACTAGAGTCCAATTACATAACATCGATTTAAATAATATTGTCAAAATATCAGCAAGTATTAAACAAATTGAAAAATAAAATAAAAAAAACACTAGTACAGTTTTGTTTCAGTGAGGATAGATATTATTAACATAATAGTAATACTAAATAATTTAAAAGATACCCGCAGCTATCAAGGAGATATACAATCAAGGAGACCATCATATTTGTTCAATAGACAATAGTTTGAATGTTATTACTAATCGATCAATAAATAATTTTGATTTAATATTAGTAGGGTTATTTTTAGTAAATCAATTGCCTACCCACAACATTCAAGAATACATGTTTTTTCTTCAAAATGTATGTTATTTATTATCTTGTGGGGTTATTATAATAATAAGAACAACTTTATTTAAAAAACTGTTTTTAATATATACAAATATCTACCTGTTTCAGAAGCAAAGCTTCCCTCATCAGGATAAAATATTATTTCATTTCAGTATAACAACTCGTATCCAATACTTTTTGGACTGTTTTGGTACTGCAGTGCCAATGAAATGTAAGGGCGCATTCCCGGATTCCGAGCCCTAATCAAAAAACGGATCGCCAAGTACAGAACGCGACTAGCAAAGAGCGAAAAAACCCTTCTGATGGCAGCACTGGAATTCTGCCAGGGTTCTATTTACAAGCGATGGAGCCAGTTCCTGATGATTTAGGTAAAAAAAAATATATCTATATATTTTCATTTCTTATCTTTTTGTATTTGGCCCTTACAATATTTATATATTTTTGTTATATTTTGATATACTTATTATATTTTATGCAACTCGTGGGTTTGCACAACCCTCCCAAAAATCTGGAATAAATATAATTTTTTTTTTAAATCAGTAATTAATTTCGTAATTTAAAAAAAATTACGAAAGTGAAATATTTTTGATATTTCTATTTTTTATTTCCTTTCTCTATACAGTAAAACACTAATAATTTTCTTACTTTTTTAATTTTATAAAATTGTTTTTCACTTCTTTGTTCACTTATTTTTCATTAATAGAATCATTATTTTTTTTTAAATATTTGTTTTAATATAGTTTTTTTTTCTTTTATATTAACGAGCACTCCTTTCCTAACCACAAGCAATAGCTTGCATTAGAAAATAATACATATTGCACAAAATTGTATTGCACGAATCTGTTGTTCATGTAGAACAATGTAACAAATACTAACTAATGAAAAATATAACATTTTAATGAGATGTATGAGGCCATCGTATCAAATGAGAGTAAAGAGATTCTATAAAATGTCAATACACGACTAGACGAATCAAAACAGAAAGTATCCTCACAGAACGTATCATGTTAGACTGTAAATTGTTTATAGAGGTTTTTGTAGCCACGAGTAAGATATGTCTATTTTTATTTATTCCTTTATTTAAAACAAACCACCCCGCGAGCCTATTCCCGCTAAGGATGCAGCAAACAAGGCATATAAAACTATGTACATATGTGGAAAAATCATGAATTACTTATTACGAAGAAGGAAAACCAAAAATAATGTGGTCGTAGTCATTTAATTGAAAAGTTGCTATTTCGATATATAGGAAAAAATAAAGAGAGAAACAGTTCCAGATAAGAACAATACGATCCACAGGTGTATGGAAGAAGAATTCGGAGATGCTCCAAGATGAAAATATGATATAGGTCCAGTAAAATAATAATACTTGGATGACTTGTATAGTCCCGTTTTTGTGAAAAATCACCTCAAGGACGCTGTACACATACTACTTGCTAGGGTTTATCTTATTATGTACTTATACAGAAAACATACTTACCTGGTAGGTTACTCCAGAGGTTAAAACGTTAAATTTCAATGTTTTGGGCTGAGATGGTATGACTTTGCACGCACAGGACACATGTATTAGAAAACACTGCACATTGCAAGACATTGCAGTTACTGTTTAAATCCTACTTGTCATTGATATTATATACATTAGAAGGTTATTGGCAAAAGAAGTGTAGGTATTAATTTGAAACATGATTTTATTTGAGATTTTTGATAATAATTATTTACATTTACAAATATTTATAATTACTTGTTTATTAGGTATGCAACTTTACCATTCATTCACGGATATGACTTTCCGAAGAGATGAGTTTTTGAGTTTTAGTCGGAATAACATAAGATATAAAAAAAAAATTAATATGAATACCACACAAGAGTCGCAACTGCTCCCAACCGTCTGCAGCCAATGAGACTATGGAATTCTCAATTGGGGAATGTTGTGAGGCTTAAGGTATTGGGGAGAGGAAGGAGAAGGGGAAAAGGAAGGTGGGGAAATACCTGGCTATTCGGATCTGGTTACCAAACACAGCTAAAAGCCATTTCAAGCAACGGTTCAATTCCGAATCGTGGTCTTTCACCAAGGCGATACTGAGAGTATCTTCCGCTTTGAAACGTGCGCATATACACAAAATCTTATTTTTAAATTAATTAATCGTGAAACAGCACAAATTAATTAAATAAAATTTAAATTTAAATTTAATAAAATAGGATTTGAACCCGCGACCTTCGGATTCGTAGTCGAGAGCCTAACCCCTCTACCATGGAGGCCATCAAAGAGTGTGTGAGAAACGACGTATGTGATTGAAACAAGTAATGCGCAGTTTATCTTTGTTTAACCTTCTCTAAGGAAAAAATAAATCGGTAAATATGTCAAATATGATGATGCACGAATAAATTTTTTTTTTACACATAATACTATGAAAAATGTTCAACTTAGTAACGTGTTGTTTAAAACGTAGTTCTAGTTCTGGTTGAGGTGTCGCAAACTTTTTACTCGGAGATACAAGCATGTATTTTATTTGTGACCTAATTTCCATATCCCTGTACAGTAATAAAAATCTTATTACAGATATCGGTTAGTGTTCCAAAATCCGCTGGTAAACCCGAAAAAAATTGGTTGAACAAATAAAAATTTACATAGAAATGGCGGTAATACATTTTTTGCTCATCGAATTTATTATTGGTAACCATGTCTGGTTCTTCGGTTTGACAAAAAATTAACCAAGTCATAGTCATTGAAATAGAGCGCACTTGAGCGGTCTTCGGGTGTTTTGAAGAAGGCCTTATTATCTGTTACTTTAAGGTTTTCATTATGTTATATCGCACAAGAATTCCTAATTCCTAAGGGGAAGGAGAAGATGAAGAGAAAGGTGGGGAAGGAAAATACCTGGTTTTTCAGATCTGGTCACCAAACACGGCTAAAAGCCATTTCAAGCAACGTTTCAATTCTGAATGGTGGTCTTTCACCAAGGCGATACTGAGAGTATCTTCCACTCTGGAACGTGCGCACATTACTATATATACCAACCAAACCTTAGTCCCTGTCACAATAGTTTAACACCACCAACCAGATATTCCCATAGTTTTTCGCAGTCAGTGAACATACGATATCAGCCAAATAACCCTTGTTGAATGATTCAGAATTAACGTGACACTTGGTGTTTTCGAATCAAGGGTTTTAATATTATTACCTTCCCTGATTGTTTAGGGTGGGTTGGCTGGGCAAAGGGTCACCCTAGTACTAGTTTATCACGGTTAGTGGCATGTAGTATACACGTGGCTTATTATGTTGCCTTTTTCGCACAAAACGCGTTGGAGTAAGATCACACAATTGTTTTTTCGGCCAATATTATGTAATTTATTGGCACAATAAGTGGGTGACTTTTCTTGTACTTTAAAATTATACGTTTGGGCTTTCGACACAAAATATCGACACTGACGTTTTCCTGAAAAATATTAAAAAAATTATTGTATTTAAGGCAACTGTAAAATGTTTTTTCTCTTGTCTATCGGGTATCAATATGTTAGTCTTTTCTACAACTACATGAAATGTTTTCATTACATCTGGAAATATCAGTACTCGCTGAAGACGATTATCGCCCCTTTTTGGAACGCTGAGACAACAGTTACTCTTTAACTTGAACAAATTCTTTCCTAATTACTGAAAAAGAGAATAACGAAAAAGTTTACTGGTGCATTTTGTCGCTTTGTCGCTACCGCTATCGACAAATTGTGAACACTACATGTCTTAGAAAAAAAGAAATATAAACCTATAAACAAAGAATGAGTAAATAGTATTTTAGGACTAGAAAATAAAAGAATTTATATTATTTTTTATTTATTTATTTATAAAGTAGATGATATTTAATGGAGACATTTACATGGAGTAGATACATTAGATCACCATACTAGGCGGCTGCCTGTTTCACGGGGACCAATGGAGTATAGTTACTTTGTATGTAGTCTAGTTTAAACATATGGATTTATTATATTAATTATATTAACATGCTGACAATTGTAATAATTATAAAACAAAGTAGAAGATAGAAAGGAGGAAAAGACATGCGTAAGGATTAGATGACAAAAATATACATTATTTTTATTTTTTATATGTGCAAGGATGCACACATGTGCACATTTGTATGAAGTCTAGTGTAAACATATGAATTTATTATATTAATTATATTAACATGCTAACAATTGGAAAAATTATAAAAGAAAGTAGAAGATAGAAATAAGTTAAAACAAAATATTTATGTAGATATTAATATGATGCCGCGTACGCTGCGTTTTTTTATTACCTAGAACTAGTTTTGAAAAAATGTTTGAAAATCAAATAATAATATTAAACTTAAGAGGAAAATAATCATTCAAATGGGTTTAGACAAAATGTGGAAATGAAGTGTTTCTGAAAAATCTCTCCGTTTATAAATTAAGTTTTGCTTGCATTAAATATATATTTTTTAAATTTTTAATTATTTATTATTTTAAAAGAAATACATAATTATTTAACTTTCTTAAGAACTGCATACATATGGTATAATATTAATTAAGTACATACATACATTCTTAACCTATTTTAATACTTATATTATATATCATATTTCTTAATATTACATTATATTATTTATATAGCTCACATATTATTCCTATTATACATTGTTTATTTTCTTACTTATTTTGAGATTGAATAGATTTTTTTAAAATGTTCTTACTCGATTCTCCATTTTCAAGCTATCGGGAAGGAGATTGTATATATATACTCGTATATACCCCCATGCATTATGTTTCTTTTACCACTTTCAGTCTTTAACGTATTCGTGTACAATTTATTATGTTGTCTTGTGTAGTGTTCTTGTACTTGTTCTGTGTTCGTGTGTATAAGTCCATGTTGTATTTTCTAGATTAATAGGTATATATCGCATTCATGCAGTTTTATAATTTTCAGCAAGTTCATTTCTTGGTATAGCTTTTTTAATTAAATTAGTGATTTCAAGTGAAATTATAATCATAGGCATAGTTGTTTCATATTGTTCACACAGGCTGGTAGATTCGCAGGTTCCGATGTTTGGTTAGATTCTGTCACAACATTAGTTAGGCTTGCTTTATCTTTCGCTTTTCCCTTGTCAACTACGTTTGAAATTCAGAACACTTTATCATTGTCCTAAACACAATGAAATTTTTAATACATTACTAAGTTTGCTGAGAGTTGTCCAGTAGTTACATGTGTACTCCGTGCAATCTCTACAATTCAATATATACGAATATTTTTATAGGTATTTTCAACATTAAATTGCATTGGTTGACGATACTAAAAACTTTTTCTCACAAACGTTCTATTTTGGATCAGTTTCAAACATTCATCTTGAAGTCTTTTTAGAAAGTCGTGAGCGGAAAGCAATTACAGTACATGAATAGCTTTAAAAACAGTCGATTTATCTAAACAACAGCATACGCCTCCATTACTTTAGCAGATCGAAGATTTATATACTTTTCCATTACCTAATTTCGTTTCTCAGAATATCTCTCCGCTCCCAGGCGATCTAGTATTCCGCCCTGATTTATGAGAGCATACAGATGTTCTTGCAACGTTCGTTTGTATCCTATTTCGGAAACATTTTCTCGCTTTTCAGATTTGCTCAACACTAAATTTAAAAATAAAACTTTGTTGCTTCGCAAAGCGATAACTTTTTTTTCTTTCGAGTGTTTCCGTTCTAAAAAAACTTTATTACTTCAAAGAGTAATAACTTCCTTCGCTTTAAAATTTTACGTTCCACTTCCTGCAAAACTGAAACAATATATTTAGTATTGGATTATAAAGGGTTACAAACATATTTATTATATTTCCCTGATTTTACAAGTTAGGTATTTTCTTTGGGTTAGTGTTTTATAGGTAACCCGGTTGAAGGTCAACATTGCTGAATATAAAAATCTAATAATCGTTGTTACATAGCGGAATCTCGCGATCCGGTTCGTAATTACATTTAAATTGAAATCTGAGCAAAGATCATCAACAGATCTCCCGATGTGGAAAATTCCCGACTAGCTCGACCTCAGAAATAATTATGTGCATAACACATATATATATATAAATCGTGTTCTCAGTTCGTTTATAGACAATTTGAGAAATCACGGCTTCTAGTAAATATTAAAAAAATACACATAAGTATAAGTACATGCAGGAATAGGGAATTCAAATAAAAACATTTCTATTTTGCTCTAAAAAAATACCTTCCATTAAGGCCTATATTTGGATAGCGGATTCTAAGACTCTAGGAAAAGCTTTAACCTATCTGTGGACGCATTTAGATTATTAAAGGTTAGAATGAAATGTTGACTGATTTTTGATTATTTCTTGTATTAGCAAAAACATAGTGGAATAAATAAGTAAATTGGAAAGATACCGGTTTTGCAAACTTCTGGTCATGATCAAACGGCTGCGGTGCACGAGTCCCCAAACTTAAATGAATCTTTTTCTCTTTGGTCCAAGCCGACTTTCTTTTCTCTTGCTCCTGGCTCCTGGCTTTTTCCCGGGTCCCACCCCCAAACGAGCGGCAACCATTCGGCTACGCCCCAAATGCCAATTATAATAGAAAATAGTGCTTGCTTTTAAATAATTCCGGGGTGGTTTGTCAACCTTAGTTGTTAGGGACTTGCTTCATAACATCGTCTACTAATTTTCATGTCATATATTTATGTTTGACATAATAAGTAACGTCTTATAAACCGTCATGTCGTTATTCAGAATATACATCAGTTAGTTTTCTTCTTCTGTTACTGTTAGCATGACTCAAGTGATGTATTTATTTCACTTCATCGTGTCGTGTCTTTTTTAGACGTACCCCCATTTATGAGAATCATCTTACCCTTTACATTACAAATGTTATTTCCTAAATTTCATGAATTATTTTCCATAAGCATATTTAATAACTCCCATACAATTTCCCATTCATATGCGGCCATATTATATTATAGTTATAACCCAAATTCTAGTACGCCATAGTAATGTCATTTGTACTAATTACTAATTCGGTAACGGATTATCTGTAGCAACTATTAGTATATAGGCCAAAATTATATGTTTTTTACAGATATTACTTGTAAATAACACGTAATGTTAAAAATTGCAAATACAACGCAGCTTTGTTTAAAAAAAACTGGTAATAATAATTTAAATTCCCTATGGGTTTCATGAAAAACAATATGTCGTAAAATTTACGATCGGTGTAATAAAAAAAGACTTACTTCCCCATTACCCTCAATCGCCCGTATCGCTGTCAAATTAAAGTGAATTATAATACCATTTGATGTAAATATTTGTCAATTCTACCACATTGTTGGCATATAAATCAAAATAGTGAAAGTCTATAAATAACCTTCCTTCACACGAGAATAATATTCAAATTATGTAATGACACTAAAGTGGGTTCAAAATGTTCGTGGTCTAGTTTTAACGTGAATTGTTTGATGTCAGTTTGATAAAGAAATAGTTTTATATTCACGGCCATAATTTGTAAAGGATATGATGATACTATTTCTGTAGAATTTATGAGACCCTTTGTTTAAATTCTATGAAATAAGTGTCCTTATTATCTCAACACTTTCGAACTAGCTTTTCCCTATTTCTTTATTCATGAGTATTTGAAAAAAATTAATCCAATTAAAAACAAAATTAGAGCCAAAAGAATTTATTTTTATATTGTTTATTTCAAGGGAATTTTTCACTTGATTCAAATGTCAATGTCCTTACAAATTTAGTACACATGGCTAAGTTTACTTGAAATTTTTTTGCAAAATTAAAACAAGTTACAAATCATACGAAATCATAATAATCAAATTATTTGACATTTCAATGAGTTTTTTTTTTTTTAATTTGCTTACAAAGAAGCAGTTAAATTGAAAATACAAAGCAGTCATTAATAAAATTGGAGTACATTAATTACATACAATGGGAACTTGTACCCTCTAAGCCACTGGAAGTAACTTATCAGAGATTAATGTAACAATATTGTATAATAAAACAGTAAATAACAATCATCATACAAATGTAGCGCAATAATACAAAAATAAATAAAATAGATGTATCTTTTTTTAATTAAAAAAAAACAGCAGTACAGTTTTGTTACAGTGGGGATAGACTTAATATAATTGGTAAATCGTTTGTTTGTTATTTCTATGGATAACTGTTCCTTCATATTAATATTTTTTCAGATATCGGAGAGTGGTTGCTTTTTGTTTACAAGAACTGACAAAGAAAATGAAGAAAAGAAATCACGAAAGCCGCTAAAATAATAAAAACCGATGTGGGAACATTTGAAAAGAAAGTTTGCCTGCTTAGAGAGCCCCCAGTGCAATAAAGTGTTGGAAAGTAAATATACTTTTAAATATTTACCCAATTAAGGCCACAGGCGTAGTGGAGACCCTATTAATCTAACCTATTGGGGCCGAATCTCACTATATAAAGAAGAAACAAAACAGTGATATTTTTTAAAGGTATTATTTGCATCCCGTTAAATGCAAATTATCCATATTTATCTGACATATGGACTTACAGACATTTAAGACTTCATTGTTTATAGGACACAAATTAGAAAAACATCGTTCGTCACAATTTTGTTTAGATCATAGGTTCCCAGAGTATATTTATAGGAGGTCCACGAGATGTAAATGGGGGTCCATATCCGCATAGTAAAGCACCGTAGTAAGTTTCGCTCGACAGGCCTACTGCGCACTTAAAGCGAATCGCCTTCACGCAGACACAAGCAATGTGCAAGTTTTTACAATTTTTCGTACCAGCAGCAATGCATCGCGCTCCGATAAATACCAATGGGAGGGGGGTCCACGGAGCAAAGAACGGCAAAGGGGTCCACGGAGGAAAAAGTTTGGGAACCTATGATTAAGATTAACATATCATTTGAATATTGTAATGAAATATTGGTACCATCACGCTGAGAATTACTAACACGTCCCCTATAGATTTAAAAAAATATATTTTCGTTCATTATAACTCATAACAAAACAACATAATATTACCAAACACACGAAATCCCCATAAATACGGTAAAGACAGTTTATTACCAATAATACGATACTTGAAAGACATTGCTGTAGAAAGTAATTGATGGTTATGATGGGAGGAAGGAGAATCTATAAATTCCCGAGATTTAACGGTCTTCAATACAAGCGATCCAAATTCAGTCAGTCTTTAGGGATGGCCTTGGAGGGCCAGATGTTAAAATTTTTGAATTTTTTTAAAAATGTGTCGATTCTCACACAATTTTAAACTATTTTCGCTGGATGTAGTTACTACTATAGCCTGTAGCTATCGAATATAAATATATTTTGAATTCCGAAGTTTGCATGTCTAAAATTATTCCCATATTTTGTTGATAAAGCCTTACAGTAGCAATGGGCAGCCCGCTAACTGGGTAGAGAAGATTATCTCAAAGTTTACGCACCTCTAACCACATTTGATACAGGAAGAGAAAGAAATATTCCCTGGCACTGAACACAAAAAATTTGCAATACGATATACATATTTTGTTGAATTTCTTCTTAATGACATTCAGGAACGAAAATTTGAAAAGATTAAAACTATTTTTTAATTCATTTTCTCAAACAGAAGATCATTAACGTGTTAATTACTCCAGTCTAGCCTCCATTTTCCTTCATATTAATTATCTCCAACCTTTCAGCTATTAATTTATTTCGATTAATTGGTCCCGGAGTAACGTAAAAAATTTTCACAAAAGTTACGGACCGTAAAGTTCCACAGGAAGTGTCGTTAACGGGAAAAATCCAAAGTTTTTAACGTCACCAGTATAATATTCCTCCAAAATTCACCATGAAAAAATGTGGTAGGCTAATATTAAAAACGTTATGAATACATGTGGTTTTTTTCAACAAAAATAACTGAAGTATGAAGAACGTAAATTAATGAAGAGTCAAAAGTGAACACTTTTATTCCTACAAGGTTTCTTCATGTGTTTAAACAA
The DNA here is from genome assembly GCA_022606495.2 of Halesus radiatus. NCBI lineage: Eukaryota > Metazoa > Arthropoda > Insecta > Trichoptera > Limnephilidae > Halesus > Halesus radiatus. The sequence goes on along the minus strand of JAHDVE020008117.1, from coordinate 35,154 downwards.
CACTATAATACCACTAAAATATATATATATTTTTTTTTTCAAATACTGTAGTTAACAATACAAAAGAATATCAGGAAACTTTTTTAGGTCTCAATATTTTGGACTTTGCTTTTCTCTTTTGAACTTTTTGTTTCTGACTTTCTGTGGATTTGTGCCTTTACTTTGTAAATTTTCATAAAATATGTATTTAAAACAAATGCATGTTTGGTTTAAAAGTAACGATAGGGCATTTATCGGTGCACTCAACTTAATTCGAAGTTATTGATTTAGCCATTTACGGCGCATATATTAATATAAGTGTATCAATTAATATAAGTGTATTAATATAAGTGTATCAACCTCTTTGACGGCCTCCATGGTCGAGGGGTAAGGCTCCCGACTACGAATCCGAAGGTCGCGGGTTCAAATCTCGGTGTGCGCAAGTAAATTTTATTTTAATTAATTTGTGCTGATTCACAATTAATTCATTTAAAATAATACATAGTATATTTGCGCACGTTCCAGAGTGAGTTCTCAGTATCGCCCTGGTGAAAGACCACCATTCAGAATTGAAACGTTGCTTGAAATGGCTTTTAGCCGTGTTTGGTGACCAGATCTGAATAGCCAGGTATTTCCCCACCTTCCTCTAACCCTTCTCCTTCCCCTTGACAATACCTTCAGCCTCACAACATTTCCCAATTGAGGATGCCATAGTCTCACTGGCTCCACACGGTTGGGAGCAGTTGAGACACTTGTGCGGTAATCATGTAAAAAAAAAAAAAAGGGTATTAAAAAATTATAAAATAATACGCAAAATTATTGCCTCAACACAGGCTAGCCTAATGAGGCGGGTTATGCGAGACATTAACTTATGACTATGCATTTCTATTCTTTACATATTACCTAATGTTATTATATTATTTCATATTTTCCTCTTCATATATTTACTTTATAAACCACTGTACACTTTATTATATATGTATTTTAGTTAGAGTACTTAATTACAATACAGATATTACTATGTAAATAATATCCAATGAGGAAAATCCGTTGTTATACAAATCGCATGTCGAAAGCTATAACGAAACTTATAAATGAACTGATCAATAAATACAATTTTGAAGCAGTAACCAAATTGAACAGAGAAAATACAACAGGATAAAATAGCTCTCACAGCCACAAGTGGAGTTGATTGTGGGTTCATTTGAATATATGGATATATTTCATTTACATGTTATATAAACGCAGTGTGACAATTAGACGTAGTTATGCAAAAAGCATCCAACCCAACAAAAATATGCTCAGAAAAGGGCGTTTGATAATTTGATAATACAAAAGCACATTACGGCATTTGTGAAGTGAATACCAGAGTTTTTTTTCCTGTTTTGAATTTTCATAAATAAGCAATGTAAAATGTTATCGTACATTTTATTGTTTGAATGTTTTCTACAAAATTTTAAAGTATCAAAGAGATAGTAGTTATTTGTTATATGTGGGTTGGATGTCTTCGATGAAATGGTAGGCTAGTTAAATATATATATATTTCATTCAAAGTTTTTTAAAAGCAACTGTGACTCCACTTTGACAGATTTTGGTGTGCATATGAATAGAAATTCAAGAAAATTGACAAAATACAAGCTTTAAGCGACCGTAACTAAATAATATAAAAATTTCAAATGGTTTAGACGTTTTCTGTGAATCAATATATTGATACGGTTAAATCATATATTTAGATGTAGAAAACATTCAAGCCACTCGGATATCCTCTGAAAAAGCAAATAAATATGTAAAATTAAACACATTAAATAGAAAAAATTCGTTCATCCTACGTGGATTATTTCTACAAAGTATATTGACACAGTTCAACTTAATGCCTGAACGCATTCACACCGCTTGGATCTTTTCTAACTATATTATTTAACTAACTAACCATCACGCCGTTTCACTGCAGGGGTAGGCAGAGAGGCCGGACCGCCAAACAACTTGATCTTTGCATACACTTCTTGCTTCAATCACATTCATACTTCGTCTCATGCATTCTCTTCTGTTATTCCGACTGTTGACATGGCCCGACTCAAGTATTTGATTCACTTGATCGTGCCATGTCTTTCTTGGCGTCTTCGGCTTCTTCTTCCATTCACATTAGCGTACTTACACTCCTTTCTTCGTTCATTCGCTCTACATGCCCAAACCATCTAATCGTCTCTTTTTTGCGTCAGCCTTGCATTATTTATGGATCTCATCATTTTTCACACAATCATAAATGGTTTTGCACACAGTCGCCTCAGAGATATCATTTCTATAGCATTCAGTCTTCTTTCACCCTTCCTCTACCAGTTCCATGCCTCACTGCCATACATCAGAATTGGTATCACTACTCCATTGTGGACTGCTAGATTCGCTTCTTTGGACAACTGTTAACGTTAATATGATTGTTAATTAATATTCTGTAAACTAGAAGCAGCAGCAAACTTTCAATACGAATGGACGTCCGATAACTGCAATGTGGATTAATACAATATTTGATTAATACATTATTTGATTAACAATAATCTACTGCATATTGACACGAAAAAGTAAATTTTAGAAAATTGTGTGTTGGACGCTTACTGCATAACTACGTTTAATTAAACCGAATGCTTTTGGGTTGCTTACAATCCAAAGTTCTTTTACATTTATTCAGGCATTGTTTATGAAAACAACAATCAAATTTATTGAATGGTTATTTTTAAACTCATTAATAATTGTCGGTAAAATTTGAATAAACGTACAATTAATAAACAGGATGTTTTTTTCCGAAACACATATTTAAGTATAATTTCTTCAAATGATTGGTATTCATTTTATAGTGTCATTATTAATAAATGAATTAAAAAAAACATGCTTTCTATTCACCACTTTACTAATATGTATTCTATCACGAATCCTGATGAAGGCTTACGAAATGGCTTTCGAAACATGTATGTATTAATCTGTAATCTGTGTATATTAATAAAGTGGTATATATATATTTTTATTTACATGTTTAAGTAGCAATTGTTATTTGCAGATATTAGTATTTTTAACGTCATCATTTATGATAATATTTTTATTTATAAAAAAGGTTTTATAGAAATTCCGCTTAAAGTTATTCTCTAAATACTTTTGTTTGTATTATGTTTTATATACGTACATTAATATATACTCGTAAATTAATATATACGTACATTTTATATACGTACATTAATATATACTCGTACATTTATATATACGTACATTTTATATACGTACATTAATATATACTCGTACATTACACACTCGCACATGGTAACATCAAATTTAGTAAGCCGGGTATTAAAGGGGAAACTGTCTGTGTTACCTTTTTTATGAGATGGAATAGAAACCTGGACGTTAAACACTTGAAATTTGATCTAAGGTACAATCTCTAAATAACCTGGACTCTTAATTATGCTGAGATAAGGGAGATAAATTGGGGATATCATGCTGGACAATTAATAAAACTGAGATATCTTGGCTACACCCTGAGGTACGTTTTTCTAAATTTGATGAAGAATGTAGAATAGATAGTAAAGGTAGAGATTTAACATAATTTAAGCACTTTCGCAAAGATATCAATTTTTTTAAAACTCGTACTGGGCACTGCACAAGTCAAAGTATGAACTTTAATAAAAAAAAACATGATTTAGTTTCACAAGCCCAATATTTTTACAAACACATTTACAATTCAACTGCTACTTTTGCAATATATGTGATACCACTTAATATGTTATTAACTATTTGCTGCATCCTATTCGGGTTGCATCCTCGAGTTTCTTCGTCGGCTCATAAAGCTGAGTGATATGTAACTCAATCTTATCAATATTACTCAAAAATATTATATTTTTCTTTGTACGCAATTTTAAATGCATTTTTTTTTCTCATTGCACCAACCAGTAACGATCAAACACATATTCATAATCTATTTACACTTAATTATTGCCTGAAACGTTATGGTGAGATTCAAACGGTCTCACTGGACATTTCTAAGGCCTTTGACCGGGTTTGGCACCGAGGACTTGTCAACAAACTGCCTTCTTACGGACTTCCCGTATCCTTGTGTACGTGGAATGCCGACTTTTTGGGGGAGAGGTCGATTCAGACGGTTGCTAATGGTTTCATCTCTTCCTCGCATTCAATAAATGCTTGCATCTCACAAGGATCGGTTCTGTCTCCGACATTCTTTTTGTTGCACATCAATGACCTCTTGACATGTGCACCAATCCATTGTTACGCGGATGACAGTACACTATGATAGCTTTTTGTTTGACAAGCCCCCAAAGGTCACACAAACTTCAACGACTTGGAGGGCTTTGAAGCAGAAAATGGACGGATTCCTCGAAAGAGTCTCCTCTTGGGGTAAGAATAACTTCGTCAATGTTTCAAATACCCAATTATGTCTGATTACGTCTAAAAGGGATCGAAAGAAGAATCTAGTATCCTTTAATAGAACCAATCTTCCCAACGAGCCCTCCATTGATATGCTAGGTGTAACACTTAAGAGTGACCAGCTCAGGTATGGGGGCTCCATCGAAGCCAGAGTAAGATAGCGTCTCAGAAGCTGGGCGTATTGTACAGTGCCCGCAGATACTTTAATAGTACACAACTGCTGACCCTGTAAAAATCGCAAGTGCGCCCCACTGTAGAATTCGCAGTCACCTCTGGTCGGGAGTCCCAAAATATCTGAAAAAAATCCTTGACCCTGTGAAGAAACGGGCGGACCGTTTGATAGTTTCAACTATCTTAACAAACGGACTGCAATCTTTGGAACACAGACGTCAGGTGGGAAAGCTCTCCTTATTCTACCGGTATTTTGATGAAAACTAGCGTCATCGATCCCTTCGGTAGCGGTGCATAGTCGGGAAACACGCCAAATGCGTGCCCAACATTTGCACATGGTTGACATTTGTCACATGAGAACGGGTCGCTTTTATGACTCGTTCTTATGTTCAACAGCTCGGCTGTGGAATGATCTGCCGACCTCTGTATTTCCTCCATCATACATCATGGGTCTCTGCAAGACCCAAGTTCACCCCTTCCTATCCTCTAAAAGACCCTCCACACAGCATCCCCATAGATGATATAGGTCTTGAGGGAAATTATTTCCCTCAGGGTCTCCTGTGTGGAGTTAACGTAAAAAAACTTTTTTAATTATATTACATTACAATTCTTTATCAATACTAGCTTTTTCCCCTTCTATTTTTATATAAAGGCACTTAATATGAACTAAACTTGTCAATTTGACTGTCCTAAAACGGGATTTGTTCCTAGTTGGGCAGTCAAAGATTTCTCTTTTTTTTGTTAAATATTGTGCGTATCAAATAAATAAATATTATCATTATTATTATTACTTAATATTTTCTTATCAGTTCTACCATATTTGCAACCACTCAAATGCTGAAAATATTTCCTGGCGGCGAGAAATGCGAGAAAATCAATATTTTATTCATTGTTCGTGCAGAAAAACTTATCACGAACATGCTGTACGTTACGCTTTTTCCGTAAAAAATCAAATTCGAAAAGAAAACACGGACACATTGTGCAGTTAAACTTAACGGCGCAATTCGTAATGTGAAATAGGCCAAGCTCGATTAAGCGGGAAAATCGCAGATGAAAACAAACGAGAGTTTGCGCATTCCATTCGCAAAGTCAAAATAACTTATCTTAGGACTGAAAAAATCACTTTGAACCCGGCGAATCGATTGGACTGGGTGGACTTTACGGAAGAACGTTGGCCCGCTAACAATTTTATTAGCTTTACTATGGAGTCGGAATACCTGGAAAGTATTCAGTCCTCGAAAGGCTCTTTTACAAAGTCTAAATATCTCACGTTTTGACCCAATTTTACATTTGTGATGACGTTTCACAATGACGGCGATCAATCGAATTTAAATTCTCTTCTCGGTGACTATTAAGAATGTACTTAAAATCTTGAAGCATCTTAATAGTTCAATATATTAATTAACTATTAAGATGGTTCAAGATTATTTGTTTTCATCGTAATTTAATGATAACAGCGACGGCCTCCATGGTCGAGGGGTAAGGCTCTCGACTACGAATCCGAAGGTCGCGGGTTCAAATCCCGGCGTGCGCAAGTAATTTTATTTAATTAATTTGTGTTGTTTCACAATTAATTCATTTAAAAATAATATAGAGTATATTTGCACACGTTCCAGAGTGGAAGATACTCTCAGTATCGCCCTGGTGAAAGACCACCATTCAGAATTGAAACGTTGCTTGAAATGGCTTTTAGCCGTGTTTGGTGACCAGATCTGAATAGCCAGGTATTTACCCTTTTTCCCCACCTTCCTCTCCCCTTCTCCTTCCCCTCCCCAATACAGCTAGCCTCACAACATTCCCCAATTGGGAATGCCATAGTCTCACTGGCTCCCAGACGGTTGGGAACGATTTAGGACTCTTGTGCAGTATTCATATAAAAAAAAAAAAAAAAAAAAAAACAAATGTTGAATAATCGATTAGTTGAAAAATCATGATTGGTACCGTGATGTATAATAAAGTTTATATATAATTTCTTCAAAAGATTGGTATACACTTTGTGGCGTCATTATTAATAAATTAATTTTACAAAAATACTTTGTACTCACCACTTTTCTAATATACTCATACACAGATATCAACATGTTTCGAAAGCGATGCTTTCTTCATCGGGAATATATAGAATACTAAAAAAATAATATTGTCAAGTATAAGCAAATTGTGTTCTATGTTTATTATTTGTTATTATTTTTTAGTATTCTATACATTCCTGATGAAGAAAGCATCGCTTTCGAAATATGTTGATATCTAATAATAATAATAATAATTGGATGATTTCCATAGCGCCGTTTTTGTGAAAAATCCCCTCAAGGGCGCTGTACATATTAATAAAGTGGTGAATGCAAATTAATTTTTTTATTAATTTATTAAGTTTTTTTTTCATATTCCCACATACTCGTACATACCAGTAGTAGAAATTCAGCTTTTACCGATTGCTTTGCATGACTTTCTGTCGTCTCTTATCCTATTTATAACGGTTACCTAGCATGCCCTTACGAAATTCCTATAAGTAAAATAATAACTTCTGCTATTTGGAAGTGCAGACCATAAAATTTGCTGTTCCGTAAACAGGATGTGGGATGATTGGGTAGAAATATAATATTATTTTACGCCCTTCGCATAACGCTCTAAGGCCCTTTTAAATTGATTACACGACAAAAGGCGCAACTACCCACGGAGCCAGGAAGGATATGGCATCCCGAATTTGACGAATATTTTGAGAATAAATTTAATGAAGTTAGGAAGGGACGGAGAAGGCAAAAATGATATTAGGAAAGTACGTAGTAAATCAGATTTAATATTTTAACATGGGTTTGACCATTTCGTCTAGCTTATTAACACCGAGAAAACTATGTATGTCGTATCAATTTATTAATTGTTTTGTGTTTAATTCGTAGAACTGCATTTAATTTTTTTTAAATTTAATGTAAATCAAATTTAATAATGTTATTATTAGTTATGCAAAAAATGTTACCTTTTTTATTATGGTGACAGCTGTTTTGGCGTTTAAGGCCATTTTCCGAAAATGGCCTTAAACGCAGAACTTAATAATAACATTATTAAATTTGATTTACATTAAATTTAATAAAAAAAATGTCACATCAAGCATAAATATTACAGGTCAACCACATGACGATTTCTCTATTAAAATACATACATGTATGAATCCCAATGAATATTTTCAGTGCCCCTACATTGAGCACACTGATCAGATGATGTACCTCGGCCTCACCATTGATCCACAGCTCAAATGATATGTTCATATTCACATCATCTCAAATAAAATAAGAAAAAACATGCACTTTTTCAGAGCCATAAGAAACTTTCTCAACTTACAACACTTGAAAATGATTTATTTTTATCTTATTAATTTTAGTCTGTCAATCTATTATTGAGTACGGTATGTATGGGGAGGTGATGCTTCATCTGCACTAGACCCAATCAGAAAGGCACAGAAAACGATTATAAAAATAATCCTTAAGCTACCTCTAATATAACAGAATCTAACTTAATCTTTAATATAATGAGAGTATTTGACATTCGGCAGATTTACGCTAAAACAATCCTCACTCATATTTATACAAACAAACGTAAATACTATGAAAAAAGGCTAAACACTCGCATTACTAAAAATAGTAGCAAAGATTTACTCCAAATTCCTTTAACTAATACTACTTTTGAGTAACGGAATTTTAGGTACTTTGCGATAAGAAATTTCAACATTCTTCTAGTTAGAATCAAAAAATCACAACACAATGTAAAAAGTTGGATTAAAAGTAACGATAGGGCATTTACCGGTGCACTCACCCAAATTAGAAGTTATTGATTTAACCATTTACGGAACATATCTTAATGTAAGGTATTATAAAATAATATGCAAAATGACTGCCTCAACAGAGGCAAGCCTAGTATGGCGGGTTATGTGAAACTTCATCTTATAACTATGCATTTCTGTTCTTTACATATTACCTACTGTTATAATATTATTTTCCTATTTTTCTTTTTATATATCTACTTTATAAACTACTGTACACTTTATTATACATGTATTTTAATTATAGTTAAACTTAATTACAATAAATACATTATTGTTATTATTATTATTACCCTGACTTTAATATTATGTGACCTGCGGTATCCTCCCGCGAGTTCAGAGTTTTCTTCTCGGCATTAGTTCCACCATACGTGATCCGCCCACACCTCACGACCCATTTCAGCTGCAAAGGGGACTAGTGGAATGCACATCCGATGCATTTAATGAAAATAATATACGAGTATGTGGAATATATACGAAAGGGGAATTTTTAAGTGAACTCTTATTTCAGTTGAATAAATTTTATGTTACAATATTTGTGGTCTTTGGGAAAAGATCTTAACTGTATTAAAAACCCTAACCAAGGAAAGGAAAAAGGACAAACATTTGGTTAAAAACAATTTACTAAAGTTACTTTTTGTAATTACTGGATAAAATATGTTTAATATTATATTAACTATTTACTGCATTCTCTTCGTGCTGCATAACTGATTTTCGTCATCTGCTCATAAAGCTGAGTGACGCGCAACTCAATCTTTTCAATATTACTTAATGATATTAGCTTTTTTGTACTCAATTTTAAACGCATTTTTTACATCAGCACCAACCAGTACCTACCAAACACATATACATAATCTATGTATACTTAATTATTCTATTTTTTTTAGATATATACCATACTATGTCAATACTAGCTTTTATCCCTTCTATTTTTGAATAATAACACTTAATGTGAACTAAACTTATCAATTTGACTGTCCTAAAACGGGATTAATTCCTAGTTGGGCAGCAAAGCTTTCTTAAATGTTGATGTTAAATAACGTATGTTTCAAATAAGTAAATATTTTTATTATTATTAGTTCGGTTTATTATGAGATAAACAGATGTCACGTCTATGATAAAATTTAGAGTATTATTACGCGAGGGATCTTATGAAATATTTAACTGGTTATTATTTAACATGCAATCTTATTTATATTTAATGTACCCAGTTTTCAAAGTTCAGCGGTTAATGAAAATAACTAGAATCTTTATTATTACATTTTTTTAAAATTTAATGTAAATCAAATTTAATAATGTTATTATTAAGTTCTGCAAGCATTTTTAGTTGTTATTATTATGACAGCTGTTTCGGCGTTTAAGGCCATTTTCAAACTGTGGTTAATCCACATTGTGACGACTTAATTATATGATTTAATTTACTCTAACTCCTTTAAAATTTGAATGGGTAATGATTTATTATCGGTAAAACCGATTTAATTAGAAAGAAATAAAAATTCAGAAATCTATGAGGTTTTCACATTTATAAATTGTTTTTATTCGTATTTTTTTTTAAATTTAATTTTACAAGAGAAAAAAAATACAACTCAAAAAGTCGCGATAAAATACTTTTTTGTAGTTTGTCTAACGGGAGCTAGTTATCAAAAACATAAAATTTATAGACAAGGTTACAAAATATGTAAAATAAAAACATTTAAAAAAAAATTAAAAAAACAATATATAAAATAAAAACATACAAGCCATATGTAAAAAGCTTAAAACATTAATATTTATTAAGAATATTACTATAAAATATTTCTGCAAAAATATATTTAAAAAAATGAAATAAAATAAAAACATAAACGAAAGCAATAAATCTTAGATAAAATAATATTTCCTTATTTCTAATACAAATAGCTTCTTTCAGCTAGCCAAGTTTCAATGTGTTTATTAATGGTTTAGTTTTATTGCAGTTTTTTATTTCAGCGGGTAACATATTTATACAACTAGGAATCATGTGTTCTAAAGTTCTTTGTACATATTTGTTTTTATGCTTAGGAACCATTAATCCTTCATTCAAATTGAGACGAGTATTGTAATTGTGCTCTAGTCTATTTGTATTAAATATAGGGTTATTTATGTGCTGAAATATAATTGTGTACCACAGAATTGATCTAACTCAAAGAATTTTGAGACTCTGATAAAAGTATGGAATATTATGCCTTTGTTCGTATAAACTTTGATGAGCTAATAATTTAACCAGTAAATTTTGTACTGATTGAACATGATTGATGTTTGTTTTACAGGAAAGTCCCCAGACTGTAATTCCATACCTTATAACAGATTCCGCTAATGATAAATAAATTATTCGAAGTTTACAGATTGGAACAAAGAATTTTAGTTTAAATAATCTACTAACAATTGATCTTAATCGTACACAAACCTTATTTATTTGTAAATCCCACTTAAAAAAACAATCAATAATGACACATAATTAAACATAACTGACAATGTTTTCTTAATTGATTTATTTAAATGTGTTGTATTATTTTGATAATGTGAACATACTGAGAAGCGGTGAGTTTATAATTTTCCTTACTTTATTAATTAATGTTATATTAGGATCATTCGTTCGCTTGTTAATTTGTAATTCTTCAAGTAAATTTAATCTTAGGCCCTTTCTTTCTATATGTAAGGGTTGACGTTTGTCATTGTCAAGCGGGACGTGATTATTTACTTAAAGATGATCTGCGAATTTTGTTTGCTTTTATTTTCATAACATCTTTTATGTTCAGTTCTGAATTCTGCCAAGTCTTTGATAATTCTTAAGTCATGCGGAAGTTTATTCCAGGCTCTAGGTCCTGATACTCCGAAAGCACGATCCCTGAACTTAGTATTAGGTGTAAGGTGTGTTAGTATAATATAATAGTTCAACATATTGTACATAATATAATATAAATTAATATAATAGTAACACTTAAATAATTCAAATAGTTGAAAATATTCCAGAAAATCGGTATCTTGAGTAAAACCCGATAGAAAAGATACTACCTGTGGAACGAATAAATAAGTTTGGTAACGTAAGACGAAATTAGTAAAGGGAAAAGGTTTAGAACTTGATTCCATTTGCGGAATTAAGACCTTCGTGAGTTTTTCTTTAAAATAACGTTCACCTTTGTGGGGAAAATAATAGATTTGTCTATCAACCGTGGTTATCAAAAACCTTAATAACTTTTCTATGTTTTCTACATTTCCACACAATATATTGTTGTAAATGGAAATCCAGTTATTTATTGAACATCGTTTCTTCATATTTTAACGAATTCGATTTTTAAATGGTAGTCACAAAACAAAAGAAAGCTCAGCCTAGGTTGGAAAAATATTCTGAGTAGGGGGAAAGAAAGGGGATTAAGATTGGTTGAGGGTTACATTTATGTTGGTAAAAATGATGTAATAAGCGTAATATGAGGGTAATAAACAGTAGAGGAATATAAAGCGGTAAATTATTATCAAAAGAAACGAGCTTCGGACACATGCAACATTAAGGCTAACCGTGAGTAAAAATACCTTTATTTAAACGTATTACGTGAAACAGGTATGTTAATTATCATCCCAAAATACCCAAGTGTTTTTTTTTTCACAAAGTCGTCACTACAACACCATTAAAAGGATTAGCTGATATTTTCAGGACTGGATTGATTTTAGCAAAACTGTGTTATTTTTGTGCTGATATTTTTGTAAGGAGTCGATATCCCGTAGTCTCCTTTCCCAACATTCGCAAATAATACAACATCCAGGCTGACAGCGTTCATATATTTTTGAACTTTGTCGAAATGTCACCAGCTATTTTTTAGTCAAAGAAAACTATTTATTACTATCTACCACCAACCAAACCATCTTCCTAGGATAGTTGAAGGTTGTAACTTAGATTGACGTTTAATATTATGTAATAGATGCACGAAACATCGTTTTTTGTTAGTTTTAATGACATCCTTAAAAGATGCTCTATAAAGTCAAGTTGATTATTTTAAATCACGTCACGTAGTTTTACAGAGAATCTCGTTAGGATTACAGATTCTAAATTGAGTTTAGCAATTTGGGACAAAAGTTTAAGCCGGTCATACATTATTGTGCACGCTCGCAAACTACTAAATGCATTCATTAAAATCAAATAAGCTCTCAAAATTGATAGATTATAACAATCAGTTAATTTTCATTATAAATAAGCTTTTACGAAATATTTTAAATTCACTTTTATTTTACCTGTGCTGTTAAATCTCGTATTTGGTCCTTGATTTCTGTTATTCGCATTGGTTTGTTTTATTTTATTATTTTGTATCTTTCCCGTGAAATTATTTTTTCCTATACCTATTTACACTAACAAAATGACATCACGTCTCGCCGTAGAGAATACGCAACCCGTTACAGTCGATCGTTCCAAAAACGAAGGATAAAATGAAAGTTTTGTCTTTGTCTCCCAAATATACTAAAATCAAATTGATTCAGCCCGAAAAAAACCAATCAAGAACGCCTGAGACGTGAAACTTTCCAGAATATTATGAAATATTTTTTATCGGTTTCATGTTCCAGAAAGAATTTGACAGAGTAATGAGTAGATTTCAGAGATTACCTTTTTAGGGAGTTTTTGGAGAAATGTTTCGCCTTAATACAGGGGAAATTGATACTTGAATTGAAGGTCTGGGATTGTGATAACCTTGCTATACTTTGTAATGGCAGTTCCAACGTCTCGTTCCAGCATAATGAAATGCCAACTGAAAGTCTGAGTATCATAGTGTCAGATTCTTGAGGATTCTTTTATTCCAAATTGCTATAAAATAACTTCTAACGATGCCGAAACTCTAAGTTTCAAAAGTTGAATCCAAACTTTCGTAATTTCCGTCAAATTACTGAATACCGAAATCTTTGATTTATTGGGAATTCTTAATTTGTCGAAGTTATCTAGAATTAACAAAAACAAAAAAGCAATATTCAATAAACCTAAAATCGGTAGACCGTTGCTTAGAAAATAATGTCATTTCTTAATACGGCCTGTGGCTTAAGACTTCATTAAGCAGGAACGACCCAATTTTGGCTAAATTCAAGAGAACGATTCAGAGTGAAGGTAATTTTGGAAATTCATTTTATTTAGTATAAACAAACCTTCACGAAAATTTCTATTCAATTGAAATGGGTAAAAAGGCATAGTTCACTGTCATATCAATTTTCTTGGAATGATAATGATTCAGAATTAAAAGACAAAAGAGGGATTTGTGTCCTCGTTGTGACTGCGTAATACTTTGTACTATTGAGATATACAGGGTGCCCAGTACGATAGAGTGATTTTCTTTTTCGGTATTTCGAAATCGGCATAGAGAAAAAAGGTGCTCTATATATTAAGATTCATTTTGACATTAACAGTTCTTGTACTCCTACAAAAGCTGTATAGATATTTTTTCATTTTTACGATTTTACGGCTCATAAATGCGATATAAGGCAAACATTAAAATGCTATTTTAACAGTTATTTTAGGGTCAATACATTAAATTTTGATGTTTTGATGTGAAACTGGGAAAAATGTTTTGTAATTACACCCCTGGTTTTTATAAGTTATCTCGTCTCAGGTGTTCTCAAATAGTAGCCGAGGCATCTGTAACAATTTTTACATACGAATATATCTATATATCTGTATTTCATATATCTCTGTAGCTTTAGTCTGACAAGGAAGATTCTTTATAATCATATTTTCTATTATAGTGTAATCGGTAATGGCTTAGGTAATAAATAATGGCTCGGTTAAATTTCCCCATTTTATAACGTCAATATAATCATTTACCGAAAAAAAAAAAAAACCAGCACTTTATTCGTACGAATATCGTCTGATTGAATTTTCATTTGCCGGCCTTCGTCAGCGACAACTCTTAAATATTTTCAGCTGTCTTCTAACATGGCTAACAATATGTTTTCGACATGCCAAAAAAAGATCACGCTGGATTACTGGATCAATAATAATCACTTAATAGAATAATATTAATAAATCTTGAATTTGAGATACGATATCGATGAAGATGACATAAATTGAACTGGTCTCATTATCTGAGTTGGTTAAGTGGTTGCCCCGGATAGGCAGAGGTGCTGGGTTCCAGCCCCAGATGCGACTGAAATCTTTATTTTTTCGGTCGTTTTTTTCCGTTTTCATTTTTCGTGTAGGTTATGTTAATATTATTTCTACAATGATTTAATAATCACTTAAATCGTCGGAAAAATAGCGCGCAAGCACTACTGTCTCATATAAATACCTAGCATCGAAAATGCATAATGGTTTGGTATAAATGTTGAACTACGTAGTTGCGTGAAATGTTCATAAATTACCAAATTATTATTTGATCAGAATCCTGTTTGCTGCAGTGAGTCACCTGGATGTACAATTTTACCAGTATAACTTTTTGATGAGTTTTTATTGTGAACCCGGAATCAATGGCTTCTAACATTGTTAATCGATACAGCTGATCTGTACTTAAATACTGTTCATTTGTCACCCGTCATGATATATATTATATCGAACGTGGATATGATGTGGAGAACGTGGAGTTGAATCCTGCGTGCATCAAAACGTGTCATATAGAGGCAGATCCGAGTTGACAACAAGATTGTCATAACAAAATACGAGCAAGTCAAGACTTCACACCTCAGTTGAACGACCTCTGAAACAAACAAATTGCCCAAAACAACAACAAGCCACGGGTAAATGACCATGAGGTAAATAAGTTTCTTGAAATAAACAAAAACATCACGTACGAGTTGACTGATCTGGGAGAAAAACAAATGCCCTTTGGCTTATAAAGCCAGAACCCGGAGGTAAATCTCGCGATTCCAGCTCACGAATCCGACCAAGCAACATCTCCACTGTAACCCTGCTCCACTGTGAAAATCGACAACCATTATTTATCTTCAATCTATCCGAACCTACTCTCCTCACCAAGTGAGAGATCTCCACTCTAGCCGAACTGCTCTTTTCATCAAGTGAGAGATCTTCACTCCACCCAGCCTACCCACGAGCTTGCAGCCACCGGTCCGACCCTAATGCCATCCCCGGATATGCCGCAACCGGTCCGACCCTAATGCCGTCCCCAGATATGCCGCAACCTGAGCCCAACAGTCACCCAGCCTACCCACGAGCTTGACGCGACCGGTCCGACCAAAATTCCGTCCCGGATATGCAGCAAACCTCGCTCATATGACAGCTGACACCACCGCAAGCGATCGACCATACTGGCCAGTGCTACAAATCAAGTACGCTCCGGACGACGATATCCCCATTTGGAAACTACCAAACGCCTTTCTCAGGAGGATCAGCGAATCACAATAGTGATGCGTTCCTGATATTGTATGGTATTTTTAATCATCGAAGATAATATTAACAACTCAAGAATGAAACATGAAACCGATGAGATACAGAAAAGAAAAAGGTATCGGTAGTAATTGGGACTCAAACCCGGGACCTCATAGTCTATCCGAGACATGAGGTCCTGGGTTCGAGTCCCAGCTACTGTCGTTACCTTTTTCTTTTCCTTTGTCTTATCGATTTCATGTTTCATTCTTGAGTTGTTAATATTATCTTCAATGCTTAAAAATATATTGCAGTGATAGCTTCAATAAGTTATTCTAAAAATTGGATGTTTTAAAACCATAACCACAAGCTGGAAGTTGTTCACACTTATTGAAAGATTTTCCAAAATACCAGAGATACTTTACGGTCCAGTCGTGGTTCCATCGATGTTCTCAAAAATACGTTCGTACAAATTTCACAGGGGTTGTGAGAGTACTAGATATTACCATATATTCTGAATGTTTTTTTATTAAAACCAATACAGATGCAGACCATCAATCCCGCGTATGCCGAACTGGATATAACGAAAACAAAATATCTCCATAGTAGACCGGTTTACCCTAGTACCCAGTCACCATGTATACTCGTACACGTACAACAAAAAATAATTAGGAACATTGACTTAATCCTTAAAAGTGATATTGAATATTTGTATTGCTATCAGCCGAAAAAGCACAACTCTTAACGTTGTAGACGACAAAACAATATATTTTTAATAGTTTATATTATCTAATAAGACTAAATGGCGAAGAAAGAGGAAGGAGATGGGAAATAGTAAGGTAGAATAGTTTTTGGATATTGAGATCTGGTCACTAAATACAACTAAAGCCAGTTCAATCAGCTTTTCGATTCTGAATAGTGGTCTTTCACCAGGGTGATATGGAGAATTTACCACTATGGAACGTGTCGCACCTATAAAGTGGCTACCGAAATAAATTTTCTTTACGCAAGGGGGTTAAACCCATTGGTGTGCGGTGATTCGACCAGGTAGGTACCTATTGTAAGTAGATAACGCCAGGTGGAACATTCTGAATAGAATATTGCGGGATTATAAAAACGGCTCTAATTTCATTCTGAAGACACTACTAACTCTCTCTGACCCCTTACTGAAAAATCGTGCCCCTAATTATGCTTTTTCTGCAGCGATACGAGTGTATAATACTTCCAAGCAAATTATCACGCCATTATCATAAATATAATACTTCTTTTCACATTCCTGGATGGTTAAGAATGGACAGCATGTTCGAATGAATTTCTTTGTTCAAAATTGTAAAAAAATTTATTTTTTATTTTTCATAATGTTTTACAAAAGTCGCAAAAAATGTGACCTTACAGTATAATAATAATAGTAATAACAAAGCATTTATATAGCGCAGTTTTGTGTTACTTCACTTCAAGTGCGCTTTACTATAAAATAAACTTTTTTTAAAAAATCCTGTTATAACGTCACATTGTACATGCTTTTATGTATGGATCACAAATAAACACGTTCCATTGTTATGTAAATTATGACTGAAAACAAGGGAAACAATCATTACATAATTTTTTAAGACAGATTTATATAAAAGGACGTTTTACAAAAGGTATGCCAACAAAGTTTCTTTTGCTAAAAGTTCTTAAGTATAGATATTTTATTACAAAAAAAAATAAGAAGGAAGGGGGAGTGGGGAGAGGAAGAGGAAGATAGGATCGGGACAGGAGATGCTCTCGACATATTAGTTGTAAGTGTCTATTCATAAACTATAGATGTTAACCAATCAACAATATTGTTTAGAAGACTCACCTGTTTCTAAACATGTTTGTCACTAGTTACAGGTCTTAGTTGTAAGTCGCTAGCTATATAAGTCTTAGACGCAATTCACTAATTATAAGTATGAATTAGGTAGTTTCTAGTTATAAATCTTAGCTGTAAGCCATTAGTAATAAATCTAAGAATTAAATTATTAGATATATGTCTACGTGATAAGGTATAGGTTAAATAAATTATGTTGTAAAGCTCCCTTGGGGTGATTTTCTCACGAAAACAGCGATATAGAAAGAATTCATTTATTATTATTATTATAAATTAGGTTAAGTTTTTTTGTAATTTTTTAAGTAAGTTTTTGTATTAAATGCATGAGGCGTTAAAGATTTACTTCAATTAATTACTTATCACCCTGTATCTGTTTTTTTTTTATATATAGAACCAAAAATCGTCAAAAGCTGTATCTTTCGGAACGCCTCGTAGATTTACCAAAGTTACAACTGAAAATGTGACAGTGTTTCTGGGAACCCTTTGTCTGAAGGGTGCCATCTGCCTTTGTTCACCATCCGAATGGGGTTGTTCCGTACTGATTTAAGGCCCTGTGGTAAATAAGGGAACAGATCCGCCTCCATATCAAATAAGGCTTATCAATTCTAAAGTGTTCAAATATAAATTCGGTGGATAATTGTACGGAACAAATTTTATCCATTCCCAGAGAGTCTTTTTTCTGAGATTTTACGACGAATTAAATCCAATTGTTTTTTTTACAAAGAAATGTCTGAATTAAGGAAGGAATTGAAAGGAAAATTTGTTTCTTATTTATAATTCTGTAACGATACCCTAGAACCAGCAAGGATTTTCTGGAATACATTTGTGTACCTATCCTGCACGATAAAAGTAAAAATGTTATGTTATTCAAACATGCTTGAGCAGTTGTCTTGGGGAAATCTCGGTTGTTGCTTTGGTATTTTTGAACAATTAATTCATTTAATTAAGTACACATTTCAATCCTGAAAACATATATATAGTTAAAATGCATTTTTAAATTTTAACTAATATGAGATATCAAATGAATCATATCGACTTTATGCTATAAAATAAGTTTTTTTATTCATTTTGTCATAACTTGTAAATTCCACAAATATTATGGAAATGATTTTTTATAATTGTTCATTGCGTCGTTACTCACACATAATTTCTGTTATTAAATCAATGACACAAAATACTAATTTGATCTAAATAATTCTGCCAGGAAACCGGTTACGGAAAAAAAATTAAAACAATTTCAGGTACCTACCAATAATTACGATACTAGTTCCCACTTAGATTCAAAATATTGAACGTGATTACATGTGTAAAGAATTTAGAACAAATCATTTGTATAATATAAATACATGAATTTGTTTTGAACCACTCCAATTTAATTTACTTATCAACCGGTTTCGGAAGTACCCTTCCTTTGTCAGGGCTGTATTTAAAAAATAAGAATGCCACTTAACTTACAGTTGGTCAGACTGGCTTGTACCATTCAACCATGTGATTTTGAATATATAACTTCTCTCACAATATAACTGTTTTTAATTGAAATATGATTCAGATGGGCAACTAATCGTCCTCTTCTTTCAGAGTTAAAATATAGTACATGCCATTAATTGAGCTCAGCTGATATCCTCCTGCTCGTGAAAACCCGCGCACACCTGAAGAGGTAAACCTGGTGTAAGTACGACTGCTGAAGAAGGTCAGTTCCTATCAGAATTGGTACAAAGTACTGAAAGATAATATGATGAAATAATAATAAATAATCGCATCCAAATTCATTATGTAACAGCATTAATCAAAACTATTTTCAATATAACGATTGTGTCTACCAACCGAATGAGGGTTTTCTCATGGGTGCCCCAACTAGCCCACAATTGATACAAAATCCCACTATGAGCAAAAATCAAACAAATCGCTCAAAATAATAGTTACACCGTACACTAACTGACAATTTTTTTAATTAAAAACTAAACTTAATTTCCGTTAATAAATTTTTAATTCGATACATACACAAATAATATTATAGTAAAAAAATTCTATTCAATGACGTTAAATGATGTATATATCCAACTTTTCTTCACTTCGCACAAAAAACTTGCTTCCCTACATTAAACCCCCGTTCTATACTGATAATACGATAGGTAAAATACTAAAAAGCACTAATAATAGGAATCATAAATTAAGCGACTTAGGCATTTACAAACTATGTTTCAATGATTGTGCTTCGTTCTATACAGGTAAGACATCCCACGATGTTAATATTAGAGTCACGGAACACAACAATAATTTTTTTTAAGTTTGCCGATCATCTGATTTCAACCGATAATATTTTAATAAAGATGCAGGGGTTCAAATTCTTCACTGTAATAATAATAACAATAAATTAGATAATTTAGAAGCACTTGAAGTTAGAAAATCCCAAAATATTAATTCAAGTACGTTGAATAACCAGGTAAATTTATCGTACAGTCCTCTTCCAGATATTTTTCCAGTGAACCGCTTTGTTCCTCTTGAAAAACTTGTAATTACCTCTTCCCCTTTGGTCGCGTATTACTCCAACATCTAAATTCTCATAAATGTTTGACATTATTTTGTGTCTTATCTTAGTTTTATTACAGTCCTGATGAAGGAAGGGTACTTCCGAAAACTGTCGATCATTATGTTAAAGGGTAGTACTTTAAAACAAATGTATGCGTTTTTTATTACAATTATGGCGTGCCACAAAGTAAATGCTTTTTATGAATATGCAAACCATTTTTACTTTAGCAGATGCAAATGCATTTCCAATTGAATCAGAATATTATTCATCGTGGGTCATAAGTTTAATTTGGTTAAATTAACATAAAAAGTGGGTATTTGGAAGTGATTATTTTCGATTGCAACAGTTTCTTCCAGTCTTCAAGTAGTCTTTAAGGATTCGGGAGTGTTATTCAAAATTCCAATTACATGTAAACTCAAATATTTTGATTTTGTTTGACCAACTAACCAAATATTTTTTGATCGATTGATCGATCAAATATCTAAATTTTTATTTCTAAATTCTTTAATCTTGTATTGAATTATTAATGTTTAACTTACATAACGATATATACCGTATAAATTAGTAAAGTTTTGAGTTAGTAGAAAAGATTACCGAAGATTTAAAACGTAAGTAGAAAACAACATCATATCTCATTAAATATAGTTCATGTTTATCTTATGGTAATTAGCTTTTATCGAATATTTTTACACTAAAATCAATTTAGTAATGTCGTAATATGTAATAAAGTTACTAAAACTTTCCCTTTTAATTAATGTTGAATTAACTATTTTCTTCTATCGGACTTTTAAGTATAGTACTGCCAGGAGTTATTCAGAAATCATTATCGTAAAAGTACCTATAAAAGCTGAAATCACAATAAACTCCTATCCTTTAGTCTATTTCTATTTCAAAATAAGATTTTAAACTCTGACCAGAACGCACAAAACAGAGAAAAAATTATAAAGATAAAAATGACAATAAAAATCTAAGATAGCATAGTATTTAAAACAATTATTCATTGTGATGTAAATGCATTTGCAATATAAATGAAAAAAAAAATTAAACTACTTTATTAGTTTCATACATTGTCGACCGGTTTCGGTTGAACTCCACCTTTTTCAGGACCATAAACATATAAACTATACTTTATATACTATTGTATGAAGGTATCATTTTGTGATTATCTATATATAAAAAAAAGTAAGTTTGTTTGTTTGTCCTTGATGTTCTCGAAAATTGCTCTACCGGTTCATTAGTGCTGGGAAGGTTTATTTATTTATTTTCTTTATTTATTCTTAAATTTAATTATGAAAACAAAAACATTAGCCACCCATCTCACTAGGACAATTCTGTGTTGAAAGTAGTTTGAATGAAATCAAATATGTAAAACTGTTGCTATAAAGTTTTAAAATTAGTATGAAAAACATTGAACCCGCCATGTTTTATTTAGGTTAGCCCATATATATAACACTCTGGTTAGCCACAGATTGCATATTCAAAAGAAGAACGTTTTTTTTGGTAAATTATTTTCAAAATGGAAAACACAAGTAGGTACTTACTTAAGAACTTTACGATTTAGATAAAATAAACGTTTGGAATGAAATAAAATATTCAAATGAATGTTTCTTTATTTGGAGATACTTACTTTCGTTGTTAAATCAATTATGGCACCCTAATGACAAGCAAGAATTCACAACTTTATAACTTTATTAAAAAAAAAAAGCTAGTCCATTATAATTAAATGAAACAATAGAACTTTGTTGTAACCTCTTTTATATTATAAACCGACCGATTTCGGAGCAAACATTTCTTCATCAGGGCAAAATATATACTAACTTACCAATATCACAAAATCATGGCAGAACATATATATTAGGTGTCACAGTGGGATTGGGGGCGTGATTAGGGATTAGTAAAGAGTAAGGAAAGAGATAGAGATTGAGGGATGAGTGAAAATAAGACATTTAAGATGGGACTGTAAGATAGATTTTCTTGTTAATAATACTCATTATTATTAATGGATTACTTGATTTCTAAGGTTTCTAAATTACCTAAGCATTTACCTTTACCATAAATGTGAAGAATATTCATCCCCGTATTTCTATCAAAAATATGATTGTTTTAAATAATATGATTAGCGAATTTCGTTAATCGTATTGGTTTTATTGTTCCATTTATAATATATACATACTTATTTAATACATACTTTAAATATTATGTTAACGGTCTTGAAGAAGGTTGCGTTCAACCGAAACCGCTCGACAGTGTATAAATACGAGTATAATAAAGTGGGTTAAATCAAAGATTATAAAAGTATAAAGTGATTTTTTTCTTCGATAAATGTACTTTATTTAATATCACATCCCCTATGTAAGGGAGGGAAGTAAATACACTTTATCTTTAACACTGCTCTCACCTACACACGTTTTTATTTGAATAAGAAAATTGTGTTTTTGAAATTAAACTATCAAACTAAAACGATCAAAAAACATTTTTTTTAAATTTATTATAAACATCATAATTTTGGCTGTGATGTGAGTACGGAGTACGTAACTGTATATAACACAATAATTCTAAAATTATAATCGAATTAAAAAAAATTATATTATTTCGTAACTCATTCTAATTTTCTAAAATACATATAAATAAAAAATAATTTATGACACCGTTTTTACAATAGTTGGTGGTGTAATAGTCAGCATAGTTGCATTCGAAGCAGTTGATTGGAGATCAATTCTCGGCCGTGGCAAAATACGTTTTTTTATATTATTTTTACATAACGACTCTTCACTCCATTATATATTTTTCTTAATTTCTCTGTTTAATTTGTTGATGTTCATGCATTTTAGAAATAACAACTTTCAAATAAGTAATACATTGCCAACCGCAATGTTAAGTTACCTAACTAGGTCTGAACGCTGTATATAAACTGAAAAACAGACATTATGATGAAAACATGTCTGCATTGGCTTAGCATTTGAAAAACCATTGCATTGTTCCGTAACAGCAATATTTATTTATTACAAAATTACAATATAAATATAAGTGATTTTTTTTTTACTTCTTGTAGTTCTACTCTCCATAAGTTGAGTTACAGTAGTTCGTGGTTATGGAGGACTATTTACATACGTAATAAAAAATAAATAAAAAAATAAAAAATAAACAATGCATAGAAGGTGATAAATAATATTAAAAGTTAAAATAACTACAAACGTAAATGAACAAAACACTTTTATAATAATAATAAAAAATAACCAAAAAGTAATTTATATTCTATATAGTGTACATTAAGGGTACAATACATCATTACCTACGTTTCGGTTACATTAATTTTGTTCTTGCAAAATAATATATTGTACCATATTATACCTAAATGCAAGTAGTGATGCTGAGCCATGGTAGTTCTTACAATTGGGATGGCTATAAAACCATTTGCTTAGAATCTATTGCTTATGCTAAGAGTGGGGTGTTATTGATAAAAAAAATCTTTGTAAATTTGACATAAGGCATATATTTTATATAATTCTGTAATAGATGGTGTATTAAATTCCCGAAATATCTCTAGATTAGTGAAGTCAATACTAATAACTTAGTATTTGCAGTGTCTACTTTGGTCTTATTAACTAGCTTTGACGAAATCTTCAACAAGCTTAACATTATGTCATTAAAACAGTTATACTCTAAAACAATACTACTTTGCATTCATAAATACAAAAAAAAAATTTAAAATTTGGACAAAAAAACTTCTTATACTATGATACTAAACTCTACAACAAAATCCCACTATCCTCTAAAAATCACAACTATAATAAATTTTAAAATCAAATAAAACACTGGATACGTTAATAGGTAGATCTGAAATAGAAAACATATTAAAACCAAATAGATACTAACACCGAAACCACTCAACTGCACTTAAAACACCTTAACTAACAATTTTTTTTTCATCAAGGACGTTAACTAAATATAATGTAATTTCATATTTTGTAAAGGAACTCCTCAGCACGGGAAATCCCAGTGAGAATATCATTATTTGTTACTTTGTTATAAAAAAAGAAGATAAAAAACATTACTATTATTATTATTATCATATATCGCACCATAAATTAAAGTCTTAAAACTGTTTTGTGTGATTTTATTTAATACTCATATAGAACATAAAACAACTATTCATATTAACCGTTTTAGTGCTGTACTGATTTTGCAAGTAGGTGCGTAAACTGCTATTGACAATTTGTGTTATTAGTAAATAAATATGATGTTAACTAAAAATGCAATAACTTAGACAAATATCAACAAAAGTTAATAATTCTTTTTGATATTAAACGTAAAAAGAATTGTATCCCATGCATCTAATAAAAAACTAAATCTACTAAATATATAGAGAAAAAATAATAGAAAATTATGTCGCTTCACAATTGTGTTTTCCCGTTCAAATGTCATGCAGTCCCGTTTTACAGCGGGCGCATATGAGAAAAATTCATTCGCATTCTATTATTGCGATAGCCAATAATCGCACTTCCGTTATCACTGTCTTCATTTATCAGATCGAAGGGCTCATCATTAGTAATGTCGCCGTTCTTTGATACATCGTCCACGATATAACTTCCTTTAGAAGATCCGACATCGTGAAATATAACGTTTGAATTTATATCGTTTACCCGTCTCAGAACAGACATCGTCTAGTGAGACGGGTAAAGTACATGTAAATGTTTAAATTTTATGCCAATAAACGCCCGGGTTGCCGGCAATGAAATGAATGAATGAAGATATACGCCAACTGCAATACACCGATCTCAAATGGAACACGTGCTCTTGTAAGGATCAACAAAAGCATACTGTAGAAGGCAGCGCCTAAGCGCTTCATCGCAATTTTCGTGGATAATACTTGCAGCGTCAAAGCGCTGCACCGCACGCTAACGGTTAAGAGGAACGGCTTCGCTGCCTGTTTCATAGATAACAAAATTTTGGATTTGAGGCCAAAATATTCACCTAAATAAACCTAATGATTTTTTTTTTCATCGAAAAGTAGTTATTATGAACATAAACATTGCTTTAACCTGTGAATTCACATTACTTTGTATTAGGGCTTAAGAGGGGCTTACCCGTTAAATTTGTTGCAACGTATTTGAAAAATGTTCCCTTCATCTACAACGAATGGAAATAAAGTTTCTGGTTTTGTTTATAGTCCACTCGTCCAACATGAGATTTTCCGAGTTGCGGGTAATATATTATAAGTCTATGTAGGATTATAAATGTACGATTTGCAATGATAAAATATATTCTTCGTAATTATTAGAAGCCCTTCACAAGTTGCATTTGATTTTGCAAGACATTGAATTAATTATTAATGGTTTTTGTGTTTAATTCATAGAACTCCATTTAATTTTTTTTTAAATTTTATTCAAATCAAATTTAATAATGTTATTATTAAGTTCTGCGAGTATTTTTAGTTGTTATTATTGTGACAGCTGTTTCGGCGTTTAGGCTGTTTTCAAACTGTCTGTCAAAAAAAAAAAAAAAAGACATTGAAGTGTACCGATTTAGGTAAAACAAGTTAATAGGTTATTTACTTGTCTTTATAAATCCATTTTTTTATTAAACCGAATACGGCGCTTAGGATAATTAATGAAAACTAAGTTATATTATAACGATAATTCCATTTCAGGCTCCTAAAGCACAAGAAGGCAAATTTCGAAAATGTTGACATTCTATAAAACACACATTTTTCCATCGAGACTGTGGAGTGGTCAAAAGAAGGTCACATATGTTTAAATCCTATGGAGAAAATGATAAAGAAAAATTTGTAGTTTAATTCTGTGAAATTTTGGCGGGTTGATAACAGGGAGATTAATGTAGAGATATACAGCTGAGGCTACTAATTTGTACTAAGAAAGTGCTAGTAGCTTACAAATTATCTTAATCTCTCTCAAAATTGACTATTAAAACCGAGATTCTGTGAGAAAAATATTCACACCAGGAAAGCGAACTCGTTTTTGGCGAGCCTCTAGCATGATGATTTTTTCTTCTGGTTGTTTTGTAGGAAGGATTAACGCAATTAGTATTTATTTATTCGGCCATGTACATGGACAGCAGCGGAGCGCAATTTGCAGCCTGGCAATTAAAATAAGCTTTCCAGTTGCCAAGGCAGGAATAATCCCGCAGTCACTTCTGCCTACTCATTATCAGAGAAAACTGTTCACCGGACTGCTATTTAGATCAGTGTGTGCTTTTATTGTCAAGAAATTGATATTTAGAAATATTTGGGCTATTATTTGATAGTGTCTACATGTTTAAGTTAATTAGTTTTACAACTGTTATTTTTTGTGTTCCTTGAGCATTAACTATGTTACAATTTCTAGACATTTTGTTTGAAGAGTTATAATCACTATGTACGTTTGTTACTTACTTTTATTACTCCGCTACAACCCCCTCCAAATCACCACTCCCGCCACCCTCACCTAAAAAAAGTAAAGCATTTTTTTTACCAACCACAAAAGTGTTTTTTTTTAAGACTTTTGAATAGCCATATACATTTTATTGTTCATTTTAGGAATTGTTACCCTAGCAACCATATGATTTGCTCCGGTCTAATTTACAGTTTTATTGTGTTAAAATTTATATTTCTGGCCGTTATGTGTAATATAATTGTTGTATAAAGTTTTTCTCTACCCGTTAACTACATGGTTAAGTATAGATAGTTCTTCGAACAGTTTGACAGCGTTTCAAAGGAATTGCCTATGCCCACGCGGTTTTGAATGGGCGCGCACCCCAACATTTTTTTAAAGCCGTGTTTTTTTGTAATATTTCTTCCTATATAACTATAACATCTTAAGATATAAATTCTTTAGAGACTTTAGTGTAATTAGGTGAATATCTTAAATATTTTCACCATAGAAGCCAAAATGTTGGCTAACCTTGGTCAAATCTTTCCATCAATGTTAGATTTCCCATAAAAAGGGTAGGAAAACCTACATTACTCTCCACCCCCAAATGCTCGGGGACTAAATTCACCACCCAAAAGCCACACACATCAATTTCAGCCACTCCGTCAATGTCGAGGATCAACTCTGAACTCTTCCCCCCTCTCACAGCAACTCCAAGAAAAGGAAAGTGACCCCATAATCTTCCACGCAAACGGTTACCCCTACCCAAAACTTCTTTCAAGTTTTCGGTGTCCCCGACGTCACCACCTCTTCACCTTTGGAATCCACAATACTCCCAGAGATAATAAAGACATCCCCTCCTTTGCCCCCAAGACCCGCTCGCATTTCTCCAATAATTATTTAAACTCAAGAAAATTGGACTGCTCTGCGCACAAAACTCACCACCCTAGGAGAATCAAAAGTAATTAAAAAAAAAATAAATATAAAAATAAATAAATAAATTCCTCGCGGAGTTTTTATCCATACCGGAAATACAAACAATTTTAGGCTGTCCTTCCGCATGCTCGAGGAAACAAAGACCGGTTTTCACCCTTTCGAGCTCGCAGAATAAAAAATGACAAAAGCCGTCCTCCGAGGAATCCTCACCAACATCTCTGTGGAGGAAATCGTGAACGAATTGAAGGCGATGAACTTCCCAGTTACTGGCATCAACCGCATCCGCTGCGGCCTTGATCATCGACCAGCCCCATTGGTGCTGGTCCAGTTAGAACGTGATGAAGCTGGAGGTGTGATCTTCCAAATCACCCATTTGTTCCACCTTAAATTAAAGGTCGAACACCTGAAGAAAAACCCATCACAGTTCCACCGCTGTCAGAAATTTGGACACTCATCACTCCAATCCCGGGTATACCACCGCTGCGTGAAATGCGTTAAAGGAGACTTTACCGAAGAGAAGAGAAGATGGCCCAACCACCTACGGCTCACATTAAACAAGTCTCAACTCTCTCGGATGAGCATCATGGCTTCAGATCAAAACATTCAACTCTCTACCGACTCCTCAGAGTCTCCTAGCTTATCCTCGGAGGATTTGAGAAGGGCGTATCTACTGTGGAAATATTCCTTGATGTTGCAAAAGCTTTCGTTAAAGTTTAGACAAACGGCCTTTAGTTAAACCAAACCCGCATTAAACCGCAGCTCCTCTGTAAAATAAATTCTTTCCCTTGCCATCGTACTTTCCTCTACTACATATATGACAGCGGATGTGCCACAGGACTCCCTGCTATCCCCACCTCTGTTCAGCATATAAGCACATGACATACCCTTGACCGACAATAACTCAAGGCTCTATACTCCAACGCACACTCATTTTGGTATAAAACAAATCACCAAGAATGGTTATCCTCAGACTTCAACAAAACATAGCCCTCCTTCAAAAATGGTATGTCAAGAGGCGTATTGACGTGAACCCGACCAACAGCGTTGCAGTTTTTTTTTCAAACGAAGGACCCTGGTGGATCATGTCAAAATGTACGACAAATGCATACCATAGCAAAAAAAGTGCCAAGTACCTAGTAATGACACTCGACCGAATATTACGATGGAACACACATTAACGAAACACTAGCTAAAACTATACAAACAGCAAATGCACTATACCCCCTTATCAGCTACAATAGAAAACTCAACATAAAAACAAACTTCTCATTTGTGCATCAATACTCTAATAAAACTAACATATGCATTACCCATATGCGCTACTTCAAAAAAAAAGGCTAGAATCATTGCCGCTGGCACATAAAACCCAGTTTACAATACTTTGAAATAAAAATAAATATAGCCGTAGAGTAGCAGTATAGGCAGTCAGCTCACTGGGTAGAAAATATTGTCTCCACATTTATACACTTCTAACCACAATTGACATAGGAAGAGGGAGAAATGTTCCATGGCCAGAAACACAAAAAAAATATATAATGCAATATTATTAATTATAGGCAACGGGCTTATTTACACTGTTCAAGTTTTGAAATGACGAAATAGAAAGTGAACTATAAATTTTGAATATGGATTTAACTATCTAATCATAGAAATAAAGCAAATAAGTAAAGGTCGATTTACAAAACATTGTGAGGAAACAATAATCATCAAATCACATTCAGTTTGTAAAATAATTAAATATTATAAAAAAATAAAATAACTTTGTTTTAATTCCACATTATTATTTTTTCATCCAACCGGTTTCGATTCAACCTGAACCTTCCTCAGGGGTGAATACACAATATATTAAACATAATACAGAAATACATGGTATTTAATAGAAAATTAGAAGAGAGAGACAGAACATCAACTTAGGTGGGGGGCAAGGAAGGAAGAGCTTCAGAGGGAGGGGTGAAAGTGGGCGGAGGTAATGGAAATATTTAAAAAATGGGGGTGTTAGACAAATCTAGTTGTTTATTAAGTAGATTGGTTTTATTGATTTTTAATGACTTTTTTATTTCAAGGGCTTCAAGATTATTAAGGCGTAGACCTATCCCATTTCTATGTAATACATCTATTCCGGAAGATTTATTAAATGAGTGATTATTATCGATAAGGTAGGTGGGTGGCGAATTCTGAAAATCAATAGATTTGATTTTAGAGAATTCTTCAGTAAAGTTAGCAATAGATAAAGGAATACTGACGAGTCTGTGAATCATTGAATGAAAGGCGGAATGTTTATGGGAGATAGGATGGTTAGAAGTAATGTGAATTATAACATAGTATATCTGTTATTATAGTATATACGCGTATATATGCAAATTAAAACTATGACATAAAATATTCATGAGCAGCAGGCTCACTTACATGCACAACTGAGAATACTATATAAAAATTTACAATAAACTGGGGGTATAAATAATCAAATGTAAAGTACAAATATCAAAAGAGCAAGAAAATCTATATAAAATAACCTAACCTAATATAATTAGAAAATAACATATGCATTACATGCATGCAAATTAAAACAACAATTTATAATATGCAATGGCAATATCTGCCTACTCACATGGATATCAGAATTTAGATAATAAATGCAGAATTTGCAATCATTTCAAATCCATGATTATAATAATTCCCCATTCAAAATTCACCCCTAAAGTGTTTTCAATAATATCTGAAATTTCAGAGCTTTCGAAAATCACAAATTACGCTACAAGTCATTAAAAAAACTATCGTAAATTAATTTTATAATGACGCTTCTTCAATTACTACAAGAGTATAAATGACTTCATAATATTTTTTCTGATAAGGTATAAACGACCAAGGATACCGTTTAATACTAGTAATGCAACTAATAAGAAAATAATAAAAAAAAGTATTAAAAAAATAATAATAATGTCCAGCTGGCTTTTTTTTTACGGTAACTCCACACAGGAGACCCTGAGGGAAATAATTTCCCTCAAGGCCTATATCATCTTTGGGGATGCTGTGAGGAGGGTCTTTTAGAGGATAGGAAGGAGTGAACTTGGGTCTTGAAGAGACCCATGTTATAGGATGGAGGAAATACACAGGCCGGCGGATCATTCCACAGCGGAGCTGTTGAACACAAGAACGAATCGTAGAAGCGACCCGTTCTCATGTGACAAATTTCAACCGTTTGTTGTATATATGGCTTGTTTTATATGGTCCACTGTGCCACTTGCACTGTGCACCGACTCTACTACGCTAAAGAATATAAAAAATTAAATCATCCTACATTGTGTTGTCCGCTGTCGCGATTGTTTTGTTTTAGTCATTTCAAATGGCAGGGACATGAATAAACAAGAACAATAATAACAAAAAACTCCCGTGTGCTGTTTTTCCCTTTTATGATGTATGTACTAGTATGTAGATTTATAATGTATGCAGTCAATATGATCAACATAATATCTACAGTATATAGATTATACCGAGGTACACTCTGGGTTCATTGAATTCCCCAAACTTAAATATATTAGTACAAATTAGTGATTTCAATGTGAAACGATTTATTATTCATAATTTCTCCAAAAGTTTGGTATTCGCCTTGTGGTGTCACTTAGATATATAAAAATCAATGTAAGTTTGTTTGTTTGTCTTCGATTTTCTATAAAATTACTTAACCGGTTTTCGCTGAAAATAGCACAGTTTTTTTTTAATTAGTGCCGCGAAGGTTTAGAAAGTAGTTCGAATGAAATCCAATTTGTAAAACTGTTGCTAAAAACATTGAACCCGCCATGTTTTATTTAGGTTAGCCCATAGATATAACACTCTGGTTAGCCACAGATTGCATATTCAAAAGAAGAAGGTTTTTTTGGGTAGAATATTTTCAAAATGGAAAACACGAGTTACACCTACTTAAGAACTTTATAATTTAGATATATTTTGAAAAAATAAACGTTTGGAATGAAATAAAATATTCAAAAGATTGTTTCATTATTTAGAGGTAGTTACTTTCGCTGTCAAATCAATTATGGCACCCTAATGACAAGCAAGAATTCACAACTTATTCCAAAAAAAAATTCCCGAGCAAGGCCGGGTACACATCAGCTAGTTATTAATAAACGAATTAAAAAAATTACTTCGAATTCACAAAAACGTATTATTCGTTCATTCTATGGACAAACGATCCATTGTTTAAATGTTAGGTAAAACCAGGTGAGAATTTGACTTGTAAATGCAAAATATACGAGGTGTGTTCAAAAGAAAAGGTGAATTTTAAATTTTCTTGGGCTGTGTACATTCGATTATCGATTTTTTTTTCGTTACGTTGGTATACATATATTTATCATATGTTAGCATTATCAACCATTTTGGATAAGTGGTTTGTTTTTGACAACTGTTTGTTTAGTCACGTTTTGTTTTTTCTTCGATTTTTTTAATAAAAAATAATTGAATTATTTAACACAGTGAACAATATAACAATATCGGAAAAGCAGTTCGTAAGTATGAGAGTTTTCGCTTTAAACATTTTTTTAATGTCTAATACTTTATTTTTTTCTAGGCTTATAAAAAGACACACGAAAAAATGCCCACCTAAACGAAAGGCCAGGGTGTGTTCCATTTGCAGTATTTAATTAAATCATCTATGATATTTCTAGACCATCAAATTCTTAAACCGAAAACACATGATTTTGCATTATTTCACATTGCGTCGCCTTAAAACTGCTACATATTTATGACCAAGAACATATTTCATACACAATACTGCAATATGACTTCCAATTGTGACTTAAAACTTTCCATTAATATAAATATTTACAATATTACAAATTCTATTATGATTATTATCCGTGGTATCAGCGATAAACCATACAAAAGTAGAAGTGATATTGTTTTAAAGAAGGTAATCTAGGAGAAAGTAAATCGATATATAAGTAAATTCCCTGGACTGAGTAATCAAAAACACCTCTAAGCCAATTCGGTCGTTATTCTTGTATGATAATTTAAAATTGATAAATAAAATTTTACCCAAAGCTAAACCATTAAATAACGATAATTTTTTTTATAAACGTTTAACAGTAGCATAAAAAAAGAAAACTAAAACAATATTATAACCCAACTCATTAAACCTACTGGTACATTATCCAAGCTACTATAATTAATTGTAAGATTCATCGAAGTTCTGGTATTGATGACGCTTTGCTAAACTTAGTGGATTCAGCAAATATATCAACAATACCTCTAAACTTGTTGCCCAGATCATGATGCATTCTAATGGTTAGTAACTTAATTAGTAACAATTATTTTTATAAACAATATTTATTAGCCTGAAACACTCATCCAAATTGAAAAAAAACCTTCCGAGAAAAGATATATATCGCCGACAGGACTCAAACCTGCACCCTTCTGATTGCCGGTCAGATGCGCTATGCACAAAAAGCTTGTCTTAAAAAAAACACTTTAGTTTATCAATTAATACTTAATTAGTAGTTTGATAGTTGGTTGTGTACGCGTTGCAGAAAAATGTTACATTTTATCTTGTGTTCCTCATCGGTACATGTAATTTATTAGTGGCGACGATAGTAGTAGGGCTGTCAATTAGGTGGTTAATGATTATATGTTATCTAACTAGGTCTTAAATAGTTCTCCTGTCAGACAGTGTAATCAGACGAAATCAATTCGTCAAATCTAAATAATTTATGTTTTCTATTAGAATTTTGAGCTAAAAATTTATATAAAATAATTTGTGTAAACCACTGTTTAATATGTAAATATCAACATGTTTCGGAAGTGAAGTTTCCTTCATCAGGATATACAGTATAACATAAACCATTTATATAATATTTCCGTAGATAAATAAAAATGCCACCAAATCCCGAAGTAACCGGAATTCTCTTTGAGAATGAATGTTTGGACGTGGAACACAGCTCCTCTAACGGGATAGGCGACCACTTCAAGGCTGACAACAGGAAACCACAGTTGGTCTGGAGGAACATCATCCTCTTCTCATACCTCCACCTGGCGGGGCTGTATGGAGCCTACCTCTTTCTCACCTCTGCCACGTGGGCCACTGATTTGTTCGGTAAGAACATTTATTATGTAACTCCACTCCAAACCTTGGTTTTTCCTTCAAGATCTCGTGTTTTATCCTTCTTCCCATATATCATCTCTAGCTATTTTATGTGGAGAATCTTTTTAAGACTAGTCAGTGAATCTTGGTATTGAAGTAATTCATATTATAGGGGAGAGGCAATCGATATGAAAAGATACATATATATATATAAATATATTTTTTTTATTGTATAATATTAATTATATACAATGGGAAAATATACCTGCTAAGCCACTGCAAGAGCTTGTCAGCACAAGTTTATTTCAACAATATTATGTAATACAACAATAAATAACAATCATCATATGAATGTAGGGCAAAATTAGAATATAGAGGTGCATGCATATAGTGTACATAAGTTGGAAAAAAAAATTAAAAAGAAAAAAAGTAATGGAAACAACATTACAGTTTTGTTATTGAGATACTAGAGTCCAATTTTATAACACCGATTTAAATAATATTATAAAAATATCAATATCATAAAAAATATCAATATTCTAAAAAATATCAATATTTTTTAAAATATCAATATTTTATATATCAACATTATAAAAATAAAACTATTATAAAAATGTCAATATTATAAAAATATCAATATAATAAAAATATCAATAAAATAAAAATTTTAACACTATAAAAACATTAATAGTACCAAAATATAAAAATCATAAAAAATATCAAAAATATCAAAGTATCGGTAAGTATTAAATAAATTGAGAAAAAAATGTAAATAATAATAAATAAAACAGCAGTACAGGTGACAGCGAGGATAGACTTAATATAATAGTAACACCTATTTTTTTAATTATAAGTACCTATCAAGTAAATATACAATCAAGGAAACCATCATATTTGTTCAACAGGAAATGTAAGAAAGAGCGAAATAGCGTAAATACACCAGATATCGAGGAGCTATACAACCAAGGAAGACGATATTTATAGTTCTTAAATTGAAGTATGATATCGACAAAATTGACAAATAGCAATCAGGTGATATTAGCTTAATTGGTTACAGCGCAGGGCCTGGCTAGACTAAGAGGTCCTGTTTTGTTTCATATTTCATTTTGAGATTAGTTAATATTATCTGCAACGTTTAAAAAAATATTAGGTTTATAAGCTTCAATAAGTTATTCCAATAAAAATCGGATATTATAAGAGATACCCACCATTGTTATATAACACGATGATTTATTAAATTTTTATTTAACAGATATTACCAGAGTAACGACAATGAATGATGACAGATATAACATCGTTGCCTATTGTCAGTTGCGAGCAAATAATTTTCTTTGTACGGGCATAAGTGCATATATTTTTCACTCTTTCTCACCAGTAATACGTTTAACTAATATATTTAAAAATGTTTTTTTTTTTAAAACATTCAACAGATTTGTAACAAATAATACATATTGATAGAGGCAAAATAGAAGTGAAGTCTCTTTACAAAGTATTCTTATCATCCATCGAGTATTAGATACAAAAAGAAATAATTATATTAAACTATAAAGTGTGGCCGGAGAAATCAAGGGTCTCCCTTAATTAGCCTATCCCGACCCGCCCCACTACGCAAGTGGCGGGTAGATGTATCCGCCACTAAAACCTAGACAAACCTCATCCCATGAACCCTAATCTAAATTTTTCATATTTTCTTTTAGGTCTGG
>JAHDVE020008116.1:0-22901 GCA_022606495.2 Halesus radiatus | reverse complement strand
TATATTAATAAAGTGGTAATTACAAAGTAATTTTTAATTAATTTATTTTATTATTCGTTCACAATATTGAAATATTTATTTTGGATTCCAACCTAGCATGGCGAGTAATGGATCATTTTACATGTTGTTTAAGTATGAAAAAGGGGACGGGTACAGGGAGAATTCGATATGATTCCTCCACTTCGCCAATTCTAAGATCACTGTTATTTCATTAATCTGAAATTCAAATAGAAAAAAGTTTTCACTTGTAAGAAAAATACCTTTTTCCCGGCATTACGGTTTAACTTCATTGTACGTTTTTTTAGGCGTTCAAATTAAAGAAGTTACTACGTTGAACTCTTTTTGACGACGAAAATTTCCTTCGTGATGTAACTTGACTTAACTTACTTAAATAAAATTTATTCAACTTTAAACCGAATCTGCATTAATTTGACTAGTTAGAAACAACTTTTGTAGTCGTTAAAAATAAACTTCTTTTAACTGGGGAGAGTTGCTAAGAATTCTGACGGGAAAGCACGTCCCATGGAATACTAATTGGGAAGAGAATATAAATTAAAATAATTTAACTAGTCCAGAAGATAAAGATTACCACGTAACGAATCATACCGCCATGAAGCTGGATTTATCATTTATATTTTGACTTACTGAAATCATAAAAACGCCCCTTACCCCCTATCCACAAATTACGCTTTTTTATAATTTACATATTTTCGAACATCAACATTGCTGTAGTGCTTCAAGAAGTTCTGCAGCGAATGGTTGATGACAGAACAATTAGCCGCACAACATCATAATAAGGAACTCCAGTCCAAATTTTTAAATTCGTTTTTATCCATTTAAGTACCAGTTCAGTACGTTCAAACTTAAGTACCAGTATATTTCGTTTTTTTTTTCTAAAGTTAGTTTTCACAGTCAAAAGTCCGCCAAAATGCTCCAAATCTATGAGCCGTCAGTTTTCATCAGTTTTGAGGATAGAATGTCAAATGTAAAAATAATGATGAGCTTTAATGTACATAATTTTATATTCTGTTCATAGTAAACCATGAATAAACACAAGTACGAAAAATGTGTACCCTTTTTGAAACTTTAACTCAAAAAATAATAATAAAATTGAGCATTAACATCAGATCCGTATTGATAATTGGTTTGCTCGTAAATACTCTAATTTCTTTCGTTAATAATAGTTTTTTTTATATTGAACAACAACGATTGATCTTAAAGATACCCGATTACATTTAAAAAAAGTTTTTAAAATACAAAATAAAATCGAAAAATTAAAATTTCAACACTAATCCAAAAACAGAATGCGCATGTGACGTCAGATATTCAAATGCAATAATATTAATAATAACAATAATAATCGGATGATTTATATAGCGCCATTTTTGTGAAAAATCACCTCATGGGCGCTGTGGTACTATATAGTAAGGTGTTTCGGTGACATGATTTTTATTCACTTTAAATAACGATTTATAAATTCTACGTATAATTATTTATAATAAAAGTTATATGTTCAGAATTGGCGTTAACTGATCTACATGAATATATATTTTTAAAGTAATTATATTTTTCACTGCAGTTCCTTATTGGTAATAATGAAATGGATACTTGGGTGAGTGATTTCTGAATTATTGTATTTTTACAAATATAATTTATAATAAGTGTAGAGATTTTGTGCGAGATGTGAAACTTTATCTGATTTCTAAAGGCACTGCTGAAAACCAACTGCACTCCGGGCTCTGGAATATATCCTTTGTAATTTGGTAAAATTAAGTATTATGTAGAAACTAGCTGATGTGGCTTTACTCGAGATTTTTTTTGTTTTAATAAAGTTATTTTTTTGTTATTTCTTGCTTGTCGTTTGAGTGCCATGATTGATTTTAAAGCGAAAGTAATGCCTTCTGATGACTATCGATATCTGTAAACATAGAATCAAAAAAAAATTCATTTTAAAATTTTATTTCATTCCATACGTTTATGTTTTCAAAACATATCTAAATAATAAAGTTGTTACGTGTGTTTCTCATTTTGAAAATATTCTACCCAAACAAACCTTCTTCTTTTGAATACGTAATCTGTGGCTAACCGGAGTGGAACATTTATGGGCTCATCTCAATAAAACATTGGGGGTTCAATGTTTTTCATACTATTTTAAAAATGTTATAGCTTTTTTAAATTCTTAATTTAAGGAAATTTTATATTTCATTGTATTTTGGGAACTATCAATCGAAATCTACTGACCGTTTCTCAGACACAATAAATGGGTGAATTATATATATTTTTGGTTAATTTAACCAATAAATATGTATATTATGACTTATCGCAATAAGTGTTACCATAAACAACAAAGATTAATTTTACGTGAAAATTGTAGTACATTAAACTTTTCGCTTCCATTTATGGGCTAAGGAAGAATGCTTCCATTTACGGGTGAAGGAAGAATGCTTCCATTCTAGGGCTAAGGAAGAATGCTTCCTGGTTAGGAAAAAAATAAAACATGTAAACCGATAGAAAAATATATTGATGTTGAGACAGCAGACCTGAATCATTGTTTTTAGAGCAATTTATAGCCGATATCTTCGATTGAACACTTTTACAATATAATTTCTTCAAAAGATTGGTGTTCACTTTATGGCGTAATTATTAATAAATAAACTAAAAATTACTTTGTTATCACCACGGAGACGCGCAAGCAATTCAGTCAAAATAAAACTCATTTTTTTAAGGCTTAAGGCCTATCAACATAATGCCTTTGAAGAAGGACAGTGTGATTTGTCCGTAGTTAAAAAGTCCTAAGGACTACATTACGTGGGTAAACCGAGAAAATTATTTTACATCTTACACCCGTGAAAATCTCAACCATAACATATATATTATAAAGTGGTGATTTTCGAAACATGTTGATATATATATTTCAAAGCGATGCTTTCCTCATCAGGAAATAATAGTAATAACAGTATTAGTAAGTATTCTGTAAATTCCTGCGGAGGAAACATCGCTTTCGTAACATGTTGATATGAATATATGAATAATGTTGCGATTATACAAGGTAATTTTTGGTTCATTTACTTTTACAATAATTTGTTCAATGGTGTGGAGGGCCATTAATGACCGTTGGTGTACGTAGAACGACGGTTTCTTATCATGATAAACACCTACCCATATTTTAGTATGATAATGTAATGATATATACGACCGGGAACTTCTATGGGTCATTAAAGTTTGTCATAACAAGATATTTAAAAAATCAATAGTAATTACATTTTTGACTGCTTTTCATTGAATTTTATTGACGTCTTATTTTAACGCGTCTTCAACAACTGTCAATCAATAATTATTGGTTCTGATTGATATGTTTCTATCAATTGGCCAATAAGATTGATCAAGGTCAATAAATGACTATTTTAGTCTTTAACCATGAAATAATAACTAGCTACGCGTAGTACGATTCAGCAAATACGCAGTATTTGATCTTTCCAATTGTGATCCAATTAAGAAAAAAAAATAATGTATCATAATTATGTTGTCATTTGACGGAAATCAATTGTTCATCTTCTTTGTTAGTCCTGACAGAGAACCTTCATTCATTTAGTCCATTCATTCGAATTCTGTATGTTTGAACAATTTGTTTGAAGTCTGTAAACACAAAAGGCTTACGATAAAACGCTTACGGGAAATAAGGATATTATTAATAAAAGCCAGTTCTGTATAATTTAATAACCGCTTCCTTACATATGAGTATATCACATTGTATTTTTTTTAATGTAAAACAAGCTGATGTGTACCCGGAATCGCTCGCATTAAAGTTATATAGTTATGAATTCTTGCTTGTCGTTTGGTTGCCATAATTAATTTCACACCAAAAGTAATGCTTTGTGACTATTACCATCTTTAAACAAAGAAAAAAAACAAAAGAGGCTATGGTATTAGCGAAACCCGGTCAGTAAAAGTATATAACAAAGAAAAGTGATGTAAACAAAGTTGTTGTTTTATTTTTTAAAAAAATCATATGAAAATGTAATTTAATTCCAAAACATTTTTTTTAATGTATCTAAATAATAAAATTCTTATGTAGGTACCTACTTGGGTTTTCCATTTTGAAAATATTCTACATAAACAAACCTTCTTCTTTTGAATATTTAATCTGTGGCTTACTAGAGTGGTATATCTACGGGCTAACCTCAACACAACATGGCGGGTTGAATGTTTTTCATACTAATTTTAAAACGTTATAGATACAGTTTTACATATTGGATTTCATTCAAACTATTCTCTAAACCTTCCCGATACTAATAAGAATAAACTGTGCTATTTTTAGCGAAACCAGGAGAGTAATTTTCGAGATAATCGAGGACACACGACAGACATTCATTTTTATGTATAGAGAAGAGATTAGTTGTTGCCGATGAAAAATCACGGAATGTAATATGACTCGCCTAGATGAAAACTGAAAAAATGCATTTCTATGGAATCAAAATAATCATCTAGTGCATAGATTCCCAACGGGGCGGTATCGCCCCCCTAGGGCCCTTAGAGAGATACAAGGGGAGGTGGTGGTTTCAAGGGAAAATGAGGGGCGGTGAAGGCTAAAAGGGGGGGCGAGGGCAACATAAATATAAAATAAAAACAAAAACACTTATGTTTTCAAATTTGTCGCTAGTACATCGTTGAAAAATCGTGCAAAAAATAACTGTTTAATTATTCTATTGATTTATAAATGGATTAATTGTTTTTTGTCATATTCTTTACGGTGTTATAACACCTAATTAGGTAAACAAGAATGTACTACATAACATATACATATAAATATATATAGGTAGCAGTAGCGTGCATTGCTCTATGACCAAAGGTAGGCCGTGATTGTTTGGGTATGAATTGTGTTATCTAATTTCGTTGATTGTTGTGGCCAGGGGAATAAATGAGCATACAAGATTCATGGAAAATTTAGACTATGAAAGGAAATTAAAGCTGTTTTAAAAAAAAAACAGTTTTATTCTACGATTCGTTTTTATTGGGGTCGGAATAGCTTTTCAACCTTTATGGACTGCATGTTACTGACAGATAGGTAGATTATCAGTCTCAACATTGAAAAGGTCATACTCGTGTACACAAGGAAATTATATTGTTTAATTTTCTAAATAATATAAATTAAATAATGCTCCAATAAGTAATTTACAAAAAATATTTATATAAGTTATTCTTGGTTGTATATACCTTTAATTTGGTAGTCACATAATATTTAATTTGCTTATATTTATAAAATGTGCCGTATGAAATATTTAAGTATGGAAGTTTTTTAAAATAAGGATTGAATTTTATTTATTTGTTCTGATTAGTCATTAATATGGCGAATTTCAATAGGGGGATTATTGTAGTTTTTTATGGCTTGATAAGTATAAAGGTTTTGCATTTGAGTTGTTTTAAAATTAGGTGTTATCTGTTATGAATTGATTTCCATTTCTCATAAGTTTGTAATGTTCTTGATTTTCTTTAAGATTTTTCTATTTACACATTTTTATAATAGAAAGTTGCTTAAACATATATATACTATGCTTTTGCAGATTCGCGACTTTGGCATTGACCGATTGATCGTGCTAGAATCCCAGATTTGTATTATCATCCATATATCAACCTTTCTCATGTCCATTTCCTTCCCATTCTAACTACCGCGCTATTATAGCCCCACCGACTTCATGCCATTGAAACTTTATAGCTCTACTTATCTAAAAAAGTGAATTATTAATGAATTATTAATCATTGAAGAAGATACACAAAACAAATGAATTATTAATCATTGAAGAAGATAATATTAACATATCCTAAATGTAACACGAAACCGAAAAAAACCACAGAAAATAAAAAGGTATTAGTAGCATCTGGGACTCGAACCCAGGACCCCTGTTTTACCGGGACAACCGCTTTACCGATTAAGCTAAAGAGACCATGGCCAATATCCTTAAACGCCGAAACAGCTGTCACAATAATAAAAAAATAAAAATACTTGCAGAACTTAAAAATAACATTATTAAATTTGATTTACATTAAATTTAAAAAAAACTAATTAGACCAGTTCAATTTACGCAATCTTCAAAGAAAGCATACCTCAAATTCAAGACTTGTCAATATTATCCACCATTTTAAATCCCATATTATTGGCTGCTATCTTTATGATGATTACAAAGTTTTTCTCGAACACAATTGTAATCTGGATAGATTCTACGATATACTCGTACCTATCCGATTTTTATTTATATGAGACATTTATTGACTTTTCTACAAGTCTAGAAAGAATATTCAATTTATTTTTAATAACTTATTCAAGTTTATAAACCTCATTGTAATATTTAATCATTGAAAAAGATAGTAAATTGAACTGGTCTCATTAGCTTAGTCGGTAAAGCGGTTGTCCCGGTAAGACAAAGATCCTGGTTTCGAGTCCTAGATGCGACTGATACCTTTTTAGTTTCTGTGTTTTTTTTGTCGGTTTCGTGTTTCATGTCATTTGGGATATGTTAATATTATCTTCTTCAATTATTAAATATTACAATAAGGTTTATGAACTTCAGTGAGTTATTAAAAGTAAAATGAATTCACTTATTAGTCGTTATGGTGATGATTTGGCTATAAAGGTAGTCGATTTAAAGCATGTTTGAATGCTGTTCTTCTTTTTGCCATTTGCAACTCAAAGTAAGGTGGTGTACTCGTATATCCATACGATGTGTGAAACAAAAAGCTACTTTTACGAGATCAGAGTTGTTTACCTCTTCGAGGGTATTTTGTCTTGCTAGCCGACTCAAATAATAAAAGGAAATTCAGGCCGGCGAAAGGCAAATACTTAATGGAAGAAAGAGGAGGAGGAATGAAGAGATATCAGGATTTATTTTCTAACCTTCCCTTATATCAATGGTACAGAACCCGTGGCTTGTGAGCCCATTTGATGCAGCCTATATGGCTAGAAAAAATTTCAAAAAGTTTGCCGTAAAAAGTATTCAATGTTTTCTCTTCTGTTTTACAAACAGATTTAGAGAAAACGTTGGTCTGTCTTCAAAGTCTTTTAGTTTTGAATCAGCCACTTAAAATATATTTTTTTAACATATTCTTAAAATTATAGAATTTTGTGGTTTCACCAAATGTAAAAAAAAATTGCTGCTTTTTTGTTGGAATTAAAGTATGTTTGATCCATTTTAAGGGATGTCAAAATGATGTTAAAAACCAAAAAAATAAATTACTTAATATTTTGCTGAATCTTACTTTCAAAATGATAAAAATTGAAATAATGTATTAGTTTGCCTTGAGTTCTAACAAGAGTTGAACACAGAACGAGTGTTAGAAACGACCCGTTTTCATGTGACAAACGTCAACCGTGTGTAAATGTTTCGACGTGTTGTTTTGTTGTTTACGTGTTTCCCGACTATGCACCGGTGTAGAAGAAATCAATGACGCTAGGTCCTTAGAGCATCTTCCATTAAAATGCGAATCTATCAGACGGACCGACCGTTTCAGCACAGAGTCGAGGGTTTTTTTCAAATATTTTGGGGCTCTCGACCATAGGTGGTTATCAAATTCTACAGTGGGACGTATTTGCGATTTGTGCAGGGTCAGCAGTTGTGTGCTTTTAATGTATCTGGGGGCTCTCTACAATACGCTTTATTATTAATTAAATAGTTTTAGTAGGATAACGACACCACCAAATGCAAAGTTAACCATGTCAAGCTGTAAGAATGTGTGTCCTGCGAACAAATTGAAAATTGATAATTTGGTCCTATGGCTAAAAAGGTTGTGTATCACTGCCTTATATGGAGAGGCTGTTTTCTAGGAGAGAAATACTTCTCGTGTACTACGTAATATATTTCCCAAAACGTTGGTAAATATTTTTCTTTCTTGACATTTGAAGCAGTCTCATGCTGTTCGAGTTCATGGAGTAAACTTAAGGTATTTTGATTAAAAATCGCTTGTCAACGAAATCAAACCATTTAGATTTTAGGTGATTTTTATTTTGGAAAAAGTAGTGGTCGAACGCAAATAAATATTTTAAGTTACGTGGTTTTTTAATAATAATTGTACGAAGGCTTCAGATGGTACTTTACATGTCTAACGGCCGTTTCTTCCCAACCCCACTGAGCAACTGTTGAGCCAAATTTTGGCCCTAATACTGTTACAAATGCACAAAATACGCTTTTCTCAACGAAATTTTCCATCACATTTACGATCCATTTAGTTTATCGATTTGTGGCAATTAAGTTCCCCTCAACAAAGGACTAGTCATAAAAAAAGTGTCAACAGGGTGAACAGATGGCACCGAAATGTCAAATCTCATTATTATTTTGCGATCTATTTTACGTGAATTAAATATTGAATGACAAATATTTACTTCTGTTTTCGAATATCAAGACATGTTTTTTTTACGTTTTAAATAAAACTGAAGAGAACCTAAATTATTTTAATTATTATAAGCTAAGTTTTGTTTAGTTTATTTACGGACGAGAAACGTCAAATGTCAAGTTGTACGACACCAACAAGGTGCTTCCGTGGCATTGGCAAAAGTCAAGCTAACACTTTATTTTCAACATACCTTTAACGCACATGTTTATAAAGTATAAAATGTTGATTTATGTATTAGTTTAAAAAAAATCATGTGTGTTCATAATAAATACAATATTAACTAGTCTTCGTTAATTTTGCGTAATTTTTTCTTACTTTGATGTCACTTTATTGTCTTAAAAGTGGGCAGCCACTATTTTATCGGGTTTGAAAGTGGTCGGACACTATTTTGTAGTAGGCGGTTACCTTCATAGACAATTTAGGGTAAAATATGCTTGAAAACAGACAAACAGAGCAAATACTTAACAAAACACTTGGCTGATCGGTGACTCAGATTGAAAAAGTTGGGAATAACACCCGTAAGAGCCGTACATCCTCAATCCTCAGATAAACACTTAAATAAATTAGATGATACAATTACTTATTGTCGACGAATACATATTTGTTGAATGCATATTTTAATTTTTCTTATTTTTTAATCATTAATGCTTTTCGGCTTTTAAAGAGTATAATATAAAATATAAGACCATATACTATAATGAGAAAAATATGTAAACAATAAAGAAAAGTTAAGAGCGTGTATAATAACAAAGACAAATTTCAAGAATATCTGTAAATAAAAAAGAAAGAATAAGCGCCTATTAAACGTATATAAAAATTTTGACTGATGAAATAATATTACTTTTTTTTAAATGATGTCAGTAATATTTCAAATTCAAATGGTTTATAATTTTTATATACATCATACATTTAATGGCTAAATACAGCATTACAATGGGAAGAGAATGCATAATATATAGTGGATAAAAACAGATTTTTTTTTGAAGATAATATTCAAATGAAATATGGAAGAGAAAAGACACTAAATATTAATTCTTGCATATTGAACAACCAAATAAATTTCCCTTTTCTCCAATTTTACATATTTTTCCAGTGAACCACTCGGTTCCTCCTTATAAAACCCTAATTACCCTTTCCCCTTTGGTCGCCTCCTACTCCAACA
Organism: Halesus radiatus; assembly: GCA_022606495.2. Lineage (NCBI taxonomy): Eukaryota > Metazoa > Arthropoda > Insecta > Trichoptera > Limnephilidae > Halesus > Halesus radiatus. Next base: position 13,357 of record JAHDVE020008116.1, on the reverse strand, counting down.
CTTAAATACTCGAGTAAGTCTGTCATTATTTTTTATCCGATGTTAATTTCAATATAGTCCTGACGAAGGAAGGGTATTTCCGAAACCGGTCGACCACTATATTAAATTACAGTGGTTTAAAGCAAATGCATGTGCTCATATAATATTTAATATATCTCTCTTCACGAGGCATCACTGTAATTAATTATTCGCTTAAACTGATTATTTTAAATATCCTCATATCGGTATTATAATAAAAGATGTTTTCGACGATATTGTGTACAGTTTTTACAACATTAACTCAACACGGGAGGCCCTGCAATTTACTTCAGATTTGAGGATTGAGTGTTTAGTTTATTTTTAAGGAAATGGGGGATACACTCGTATTGTAGGATTAAGTTAATGTATAATTTCTTCAAAAGATTGGTATTCACTTTGCGGCGTCATTATTATTAAATGAATTAAAAATTATTTTGTATTCACCACTTTATTAATATACTCATATCTACATGTTTCGATAGCGATGCTTTCTTCATCAGGAATATACGAATGCTAAAAAAATAATAATTTTGATAGAAATAATAACTTTGTGGTTAGACAAATTTAATAAAAATAAAACAATAACTTTGTTTATAACCACGAGAATTTTATTTAATTTTATTACGACCGATCGGTTCGTTTAACAACAGTTTAATTTTTGTACCCTGAAGATGCTTATGTTAAGCGAAACCGGTCGGTCGTAATAAAATAAAATTAAATTCTCGTGGTTGTAAAAAAAGTTATTGCATTATTTAAAAAAAATAATAATGTCAAGTATAGACAAATGATAAATGTGCTTAAAATAAATAAACATATGCATAAAACCAATCATTCTTTTGATATAAATAAAGGTTTAAAAATATTACATACAAATACAACCGGTTTTCAATTAGAGAAAATAGAAATTTTAGAAATCAGAAAAGCGTTAGTAGTGAATTAAATTTGATTAAGGATCAAATATTATTTTAAAATAGTAATATCCTGAGAATTTATTTTCATATTAAATTTATTTTCATAATAAAAAATAATTTATAATAATTTTTTATTAATATTTTTGATTAATTACTTAGATACTTTAATAATTTTTTGTTTATGTTTATAATTTGTATATTCTTACATTATTGTATTCTATTTTTATCATTTGTCTATACTTCATATTACTATTTTTTAGTATTCTACAATATATATTCCTGATGATGAAAGCATCATATATAATAACTTTTTTTCTATTAAGTATAAATCATTACACATCCCACCTGTTGAGCGAAAGTACGTAACGGTCTATACCACTTGATCTGATGTACGTAATCAGACGCTAGTTGGCCTTTGAATCATTAAGTTCAATGAATTTATTCTAACCCCCAGAGAAAATACTTCGAAGGAAACCAAAAGCCCTCCGAGCCATTGGAGATTCTGAACCCTTTGGATGCTTGATAAATGAATAATAGTAAGTTGACCTAATTTCCTTACCAAAGTTAGCTTTATCTAAATTGGTAAATGTTGTATGTACAACTTTAGTATAATTGATTAATTTAAGGATTTATGAAGGGAAGGATGGTTGATGCAGATCTTTTGAAAATCCCACAAGGGAGGAGAATGTTTTAAGTTTGGTAGAAGCCAATATGACAAATCAGTCGTAAAAATATATATAATCCTTTCTAATTTTGTAACTGTCAATTTATATCAATATATAAATTGTTTGATTGAACAACCTTTGTAACTATCTTTCACTTGTTTATTTTAGACCGGAGCGGTTTCACCTCATCCCGGGCATCTTTAGACTGGCACGAATTCGTCTTCACGCACGAGATCTATTAAACTTTTTTAGAATTTTTGATAATAAATTAATTAATTTTTGTTTTTGTGTTTAATTCGTAGACCTCCATATAATTTATTTCATAAATTTAATATAAACCAAGTTTAATAATATTAATATTAAGTTCTGGCAAGTATTTTTAGTTTTTAATATTGTGACAGCTGTTTCGGCGTTCAAGGTCATTTTCAAACTGCGGTTAATCCACATTGGGTCGACTTATTTTTATTATTTTATGATTTTTACAGCGTGCATTAACCGCAGTATCAAAATGACCTTAAATGCCCAAACATCTGTCACAATGATAAAAACTAAAAATACTTGCAGAACTTAATAATAACATTAATTCGATTAAGATTAAATTTAATTTATACATGTATTTTCCGCGGCACGTAATAATAAATCTAGTGCATTAGAGGGGATGATGATCTATCTAAGGAAGTTGTAAATATGTATTTCATCAGCGGTAATAATTAAAATAAGTGTTTTTTAAGTAGTCCAGACTGAGTGTTTTCTTGCGATGGCGAAAATAAGTGTAATTTTTATTACCTCCGTTGGAATCCATCAAGAAATCTAGCTATTATCATGAAAATGAGTCAGATTCTTTTTTCCAAAGGATTATATGATTTCACACACACTTCCATTTCTCATTTTTTTAGACGATGTTAAAAAAAGCAGAATTTGATAATAAAGGATGAAATCTAAGAAAATGATGCATTTTTACTATTTAAATGTTATTTATTGTGTAACGCGTTTGCACCTAAAAGAGGTGTTTCTCACAAAAAAAGCTGCTGCGTAAAAATAATCCAAAACATATTGTACATATTTTGGTGACCGGATAATCCAATACACTTATAAGTCAGCACACTTTTTAAAAGAAATATAAAGTCATTGAAAGTGAGAAAAATACAAGTATAGAGATGGCTTTTTCCGTGCTTTTAATGACTTTATAGTACGTTTTTTTCATAGATTGAATGATTTTATTGCAATTTTTTTCCTATTTGTAATGACTTTATAGTACGTTTTTTTCATACATTGAATGACTTTATAGCAATTTTTTTCCTACTTTTAATGACTTTATAGTACTTTTATGTACTTTTAATGGCTTTATAGCACTTTTCTTATACTTTTAATGACATCATAGTACTTTTTTAACGTTAACTCCACACAGAAGGCCACCAAAAAAATATATTCAGGGCCTATTTCATCTTCGAGGATGCTGTGTGGAGGGTATTTTTAAGGAAATGAAGGAGTGAACATTTGTCTTGAAGAGACCCGCGTTGTAGAAGGGAAAAAACACAGAGGCCGGCAAAAACATCATATAATAAATGTCAACCGCGTACAAATGTTGGGCGTGCGTTTGGTGTGTTTCTCGATTATGCATCGGTGCCGAAGGGATCAATGATGCTAGTTCCTCAGAGTATCTTCCATTGAAATACCGATAGAACAAAATGTCTAGAATTTGTTACATAGTTAGTGCCCAAGAAACACAAAAAAAATTCACAAATACTTACTATTCTCATTTAAATCGTTTGAAATCTACTTTAACATTTTTAATTAGTTTAGGTACTGCCCTCACTAAAACCACATTTTTAATTAGTTTAGGTACTGCCCTCACTAAAACCACATTTTTAATTAGTTTAGGTACTGCCCTCACTAAAACCACATTTTTAATTAGTTTAGGTACTGCCCTCACTAAAACCACATTTTTAATTATTTAAAAAAACACTCGTATTATGTTTCTCGTATTATGTAATTTCGCCCATCCGTACATTTCTCGTATTATAATCTCTTCAAACGATTGGTATTCACTTTGTGGTGTCATTATTAATAAACGAATAAAAATTGTATACTTTGCATTCACCACTTTATAAATATACATAGATATATATCTACATGAATACTAAAAATAAATAATGTCAAGTATAGACAAATGATAAAAATTAGAACACAATAATGTAAGAATAGAAAAATTCTAAACATAAACAAAAATTAATTAAAGTAGGTATTATAAAACATTGAATAACAAGTTTTGAAAAACTAAAATATTATTTACATATTCAGAATAGTTGTTATTATTTAAATTCCGTAGGTGTTCCTTAACTCTAATACTGAAATTTCTAGATTTCTTTCCTATGTAATACTTATATTAAAAATATTATTTATTTACATAAAATACGAAACAAATATGTTTTATTTTGAATTCCATTTTTTATTTCCAGAGTGGGTGAAGCCTCACATTCACATTCCGTACAATATGATATTACACACATAAATACGTCGACACATTTCCAGTTTAACATAATATGTTGATCTTGGGAAAACATTATTGAGCATTAATATTATTTAATGCATAATAATGTATTTCCATGACGTCAGCAGTAGAAGCACCGATTAGAAAATTTCTAGAAGTGTGATCAATACCAATTTTAAAGAAAACTGATCTTTCGAATTTACAAAACACTTATCATCTTCTAAGCCCCAGACAGGACAATGATTTTGAAAATTTGTTTCAAAAAGAACAATCGATCAATATCACACACAAGTAAGATAAAATTGTCTTTATATCGGTCACGCTTTCACGCTCACGAAACAATTATAGTTGTTGCCAATTTGCGTAAGACCACCCAACTCCTAGGCCCCAGACAGGGCAATAAAATTGAGTTTAGATATTTGGTGTCCTTGTACGAGTACATGTATATAATTTCTTCAAAATATTGGTACTAACTTTGTGGCGTCATTATTAATAAATAAAATACTTTGTAATCATCGCTTTATTAATATTTACATATCAACATGTTTCGAAAGCGAAGTTTTCCTCGTGTTAATTATAAAAATATATCCTTTTTTAATTTCCGATATAAATTTGTCATTCATTGTTTTATAATAAGTTTTTATTAACATTTTTTATTAATTAGTTACCTACTTTAATCAATTATCGGTAATGTTTATAATTTGTCTATTCTTACATTATCGTGTTCTATGTTTATCATTTGTACATACTTGACATTATTATTTTTAGTATTCTGTATATTCCTGATGAGGAAAGCTTCGCTTTCGAAACATGTTGATATGTATATATTAATAAAGTGGTTATTACAAAGTAATTTTTAATTCATTAATACAGTTACATTTTTAATATTAATTATATTTTCATGTATCACGAAAATCAACATCGAGGCATTATTTACCTTATTATTGTGACAACTCCAATACTGTTTCGCAATTGCACACTCCCATTTGCCGTATGCAGAAGTTGGGTAGTAATTATGAAGATTTTGTCGACATATTTAACAAATCAATATCAAAATATTAACATATCCTAGTTAAATTTATTTCGGCAAGAAGAACAACTAGTCTAGCTCTGCTTAAAACCTCATTCGTTATTATTATATTAAATACAGGTAATCATTATTTTATCTTAACTTACTAGCTACAAAGGTATTGTTAAAAAAATATTCTGTGAATTTAATGTTGATCATTGAATTTATCATTCAAATATTAACACTATATACTGGCTTCCAAGAAACTGGGCGTCTTGTCTTGTATAGGGCTAGTAGATTATTCAATAGTGATCAACTTCTAATCTTCTACAAATCTCAGGTTCGTCCAACAATTGAATTTGGAAGTCACCCCTGGGCTGGAGCTATCAATTACTCGATAAACCTGCTTGATTCTGTGCAAAGGAGGGCGGTTCGTCTGATTGACAATCCGTTGTTAACAGACCGACTGCCATCTCTGTTGCACCAGACGCAATGTAGGTATGCTGAGTTTGTTCTACAGATATTTCAATGGAGTCTGCTCGAAGGAGCTAGCAGCGTTGATCCCCCCGGGCCGGTTCACATGCGTGAAACTCGACGGACACGAGCGGGAAATCCGTTCATAGTTGACGTCGACTTCTTGAGAACGAGTGGTTTCGCCGACTCGTTTTTGTGTAAGTCGGCTCGTATATGGAACGAGCTACCGGCATCTGTCTTTCCTCCAACATTTAATCCGGGCCTTTTCAAAGCCCGTATTAACAAATCCCTTCGTACAGCCCCCTCCTTAATCCACCTCACAATTTTGCCGAACCGGGTAGCGATATAGTTCCCCTGTACGTGCTCTGTACATACATGGGCACTCTTGTGAGGTGTCAAATTAAAAAAAAAATGATACGAACTTCTTTTTTGATTCCAATTATTAATAATTTTTCAATGCCATTGTTTACATACATATATATATATATATATACAATTTAATTTTCACTTCTTTGTTACATTTTTATTAGAATTTATAAACACTTTCGATCAACTATCGGAATATGATGTAAAATGAGTTCGGGAGTTCTCTGTTTCTAAAAAAAATGTCTGACATTAAGAGAAAAGGAGATAGAACAGGTATTATGAAGACAGTCGTTCGGTTCCCGATACGGAACGATTAGAATCAATGAAATTTCTGTATTACCCACTAGTTATATAACATATCCGTACACTGCGTATTGTACGGGAAAAATGTTAAAAATTACTGTGTGTAAAACTTAATTAGAACGTAAAAATATTATGAATGACTGTCCATCATTCTATTTTATAATTTTAAATAATCAAGTTAAATTAATAATCATTCTATCTTTTGATAAAAATTAATAAAATTAGTTGACATTAATGATAATTGACATATTCCCTTTTCATCAGAAGAAAGATAAAATGGGCACACAGTCACGCTCACAGCACACGTCTGTCGGTTTATCTCTTCGGTGAGTAAGAAAAATAAACACTAGAAATGTCTTCGTGAGACGCACACATATTCCCGAAATAAATTTCTCCAGATCTTTACTGCGAAACAAATGCTGGCCGTTCACTGAAATCGCTTCATGAAACCAACCGACAAATTAATATCACTTTTCAGCGTTATTATTAGTTATTTGAGTTTTATAAAAATAAACGGCTTTTATGTAGATTTTCAAAGAGATTCTGATAAACAATTATGATCAACTAACACGCATGTTTCCATTTCTGTTTTATTTGCTATTTATATTAGTGTTTATCGACTGCGAACTTTTATTTTATTTTAGCGACTATAAATAAACACGCGAAAATACAAAATATGGTGTAAGTATAAAAACGTTTACATAATAACAGTTTAAAATACAAAATGGTTAATGTTGTGTATTTATTTCTTGATAAATAAAATTCCGATTACAACAAACACTTGGTTGTTTAATAATAAATCACAGAATACACGGAATCATAATAATTTATTTGGAGATGTAGGAAGCTGAGCTTCTTCTAATACAGTGGTATTAATCTGTCTCTCTGACCTTGAGAGGTTCTCAGATATCACTCCTGTACTGTCTTGCCGATAGCGCTATCTATGTGAAACAGTCGATACTAAGACATTACAGAATATTAATTATAATATTTTGTAAACTATTTATTCATTTTCTTAGTACTCCTCATTAAGGGGTCCTGTACTGAGGCGAAATAGAGTTTAAAAAAAATTATGTCATCTAATTAGGTACAGACGTTAATGGGATAATTTCGGTAAATGTAAATGTAAAATAAAATAAACAAATAATGTTGGTATAATATGTTTAATACTTGGACGATTGAATGATTATGCGACAAGTATCATAGAAGTGGTTAGATTTTTAAAAAATAATTTAAAACAGTTCTTTACAAAACTTACCATAAAAACATCGATCGTGTGATTGATATTTTTAGCATAGCCCTGGTAAAAGATCACAATTCAGAATCGAAACATCGCTTAAAATAAGTTTAGCCATGTTTTGTGACTAGATTTGAAAATTCTGGTGCTTCCAAACATCCTCTTCCTATCTCCTCCCCCTACCCACTCGCGAAAGTCACACAACATTCCCCAACTGTGGATGTCATACTGGTTCCAGGGAGCCAAAAATCAATCTGCTTATAGACAGTTTCATTCAACCGAAACTGTTCTATTGCGAATAATTTCAGACTTGATCATCGGGATGGAAGCAGGTAAGTTGGCTTTGGTATCTGTTCTTGATATGAGTGCGGCTTTTGACACGGTAGATCATAGTATTCTAATAAATGTGCTTGATACCGAATTTGGCGTTCGAGGTGATGTACTCCAATGGATGACATCTTACCTGTCTGGACGAGTAGCCTCAGTAACTTTCAATAAATGCACATCACCTGAAACTCCCATTGAATTTGGAGTTCCCCAGGGGTCTGTCCTAGGTCCCATTCTCTTCATTCTCTATACTAATCGTCTTGAACACCTCATTCACTCAGCTGGCTTTGAATCACAAGGCTATGCAGACGATCGTCTGATCTTTAAATTTTGTTCCCCGGATGAAAAAGACGTCCTAAAAAATGAGGTAGTTAGCTTCATTAATACGGTTTCAAGTTGGATGTCTGTTAATAAACTCAAACTTAATCCAGCAAAGACAGAATTTATTTGGATAGCTTCCCCTGGAAGGCAAGGCCTCCTTGATTCCAATCCAATACGTATTCAGGATACAGATATAATTCCTTCTACAGAAATAAAATTCCTAGGTTTCACTATAGACAATAGTCTTTCTCTTGAATCGCAAATTACAAAAGCTGTAAGTTCTGGTTTTTCCATCTTAGGCAGGTAAAATCAATCAGGAGATGTCTTCCCTCTGATGGAGCAAAATCACTCATAAATTCCTTCGTTGTTTCACGTATGGACTATTGTAATAGTGCATATGCTGGCCTCCCTCAAAAACAATTCAATAGAATCCAGTCCGTCTTCAATGCTGCGGCGAGAATGATATTTGGTGAATCTAAATATTGTCATATAACCCCACTTCTAAGGGATCAGCTACATTGGCTTCGATGCCCTGAAAGAATAGAGTTCAAGATCTGCTTACTGACCTTCAAAGCATTGCAGGGAATGGCGCCAGCCTATATATCTGAACTATGCATCCGACAGGACTTAAGTGATAGACAGCTTACTCTGAGGTCAGCAGATCTAGATGCTACTAATCGTCTAATTGAACATTCAAGGTCAAATCGAGCCGTCTACTATGATCGCTCTTTTCGCGTAAACGGCCCTCTCATTTGGAATAAACTTCCCCCAGCTCTTACTAATATCCATAAATTGACTGAATTTAAACGGGCTTTAAAAACAAACTTATTTAAAAAATCCTTCTCTCTATAAATTTTAATTTCTTTTCAATTTATTATAAAAAGTCATTTCCTCGAGCCTCTGGTAGTTGTTTGGTTTCGGTTTCCTCCGTATATATTTTTTATTTTTTTTTATGTGAAGTCAGTTATTGCTGAACATAACCCGACTCCTGTCTTAAAATGTTACTATTCTTGTAGTAATATTGTGAATGTATTATTGTTGTATAGCCATATGTATACTGTATAATATAATGTAATTATTTTTTTTATGAATATGCACCTAAGGAGTACTGTAGGAGTAATATTAAGAATAAGCAAGAATGTATGTAATATGTTAAGAATGTATAAATAGTATGTAAAAGTAGCACTGTAGGAATACCACTGAATGGAGTTATTTAATCATGTTTAAGTTTATTTAGAGTTAAGCGCACTTGAAGTGAAATAACACAAAACTGCGCTATATAAATGCTTTGTTATTATTATTATTATATTAGGGATCACAATTCAGAATCGAAACATCGCTTAAAATAAGTTTAGCCATGTTTTGTGACTAGATTTGAAAAGTCTGGTGCTTCCAAACATCCCCTTCCTATCTCCTCCCCCTACCCACTCGCGTAAGTCACACAACATTCCCTAACTGTGGATGTCATACTGGTTCCCGGGAGTTAGGGACCATTGTGTAGTGCTCACATTAAAAAAATGTAAAAATCTCTTTTGTTCTAGAAAGGAAGCGAGGAGTAAAACTTGTTCTGCCCAACTTCAAACTATCTTTTAAACTGAAGTGCCGACTAATCGTGCTAGCTTTCTCCAAGATATACTTTCTTTGATTTCTTTTCCCAGCAATGCGTTTGTCTTTATAGTAGCAGGCTGCGCCTTTTTTCTCATAACAATTTTTTTTTTTTTATCGCTGAACAAATTTTACATTTCATTGTATTTATGGGAACTATTGAGTGAAATTTACTGATTAGTTTAGCTTCTCAGACGAAATAAACGAGTGATACATATTTTTGATAAATTTAACCAATAAACCTGTTTATTATGAGTGATGGCAATATTTATTACACTAAACGACAAGATTAATTAGGAGAATAAAAAATATTTATTTTAGTTTGACTTGGATGGGGTAAGGAACAAAGCTTCAATTCTAGAATTAAATACGGTTGAATAGACTACAGATTAATATTGAAGACTTGGCAACTATTTTCTGTAACGAATATTTAATTTAAATTTGAAATTTTAGAAATCAGAAGAAGCGTTAATAGTGAATTAAATATAATTAATAATCAAAAAAAAAATTCAAATAACTGACTCTTCAAATTATTTTCATATAACTATTAATAAAAAAATAATTTCTTTTAAAAATTTTTAATATAAATTTGTTATTCAATGTTTTATAAATTTTTTTTATTAACACTTACGATTAATTACTAACCTTCTGTAATCGATTTTTGTTTATGTTTATAATTAGTCTACTCCTACATTATTGTGTTCTTTGTTTATCATTTGTCCATAATTGATATTATTATTTTTTAGTATTCTATACATTCCTGATGAAGAAAGCATCGCTTTCGAAATACGGAGATATGTGTATATTAGTAAAGAGGTGAATTCTAAATATTTTCGATTATTAATATTTAATTATTTGCTTTGTGAGCTTTATATTATATTTAAAAACATTTATTTAATAGGAAATTAAATCATAATTCAAACCTAATTAATATTACTGAAAATGTAGAGAGAACATCAGCTATAAATGACTTTATCTTCCTTAAGCCATTTAAATCTCTCATAGAAATTATTTGGAAATTAATTCCTTCCTTCATAAAATTTGTCAGTAAATTTACAGCATCATCCAATCTCCATCTAAAAATCTCCGGAGCATCAATCAAAGTTAATTAACATCACTTAACATCTCGTGAACGATCTCGACAACTTTATGTTCTTCGCTGAGCCGAGCAATTGAACCTTCAATTACTCCTGTGATTCTCAGGTGACATAATTAAAAAAAGGACCCGGTACTTATGTTACTACAAGGACTTGGGGCTTGTTTTGAATGTGCTAAGACATTCAGGTTCTTTAAATAGATTATCTCAAAGAGTTCGCACGGGTAAAAAGAGGCCTTTTTAAGTTCGATAAACCTTGAACGGCCCTCCATACTAACAACATTTTTTTGTAAACCCATGCATTCCAAATTAATTTGGAAACGCCAAAGATGACCATCTTAATGGCCGCTTAGTGAAATTCAAACAATATAGTAATGTATCTAAGAGGGGTCTACACTTTAGTTTAATCCAGTCCCACCTAAATTACCTAATTGAAATATGGGGAAACACATACATTATATACTTGAAGCTATTACAAATAATAGAGAACAAATTTATAAAAAAAAACGTTTCAATTATAACCCAGACACCCCACAAAAACCTATACCAAGAAATGAAGAATCAGAAAACTGTTCGAATATAATATATGCCTATTAATCTACAAAATACAAAATGGACTTATACACACGAACACAGCTTTAAAAAAAAAACATCACAATTACACGAACAGTACACAAGACATCACAATAAATGCTAAACGAATACAGTAAAGACTGAAAGTGGTAAAAGAAGCATACGCCATGAGGGTGTATATATACTCGTATATACAATCTCCTCCCCGATAGCCTGAAAATGGAAAATCGAGTAACAGCATTTAAAAAAAACTGTTCGATCTCAAAATAAGTGAGAAAAATAACAACGTGTAATATAGGAATAATATGTAAGGTATATAAATAATACATTGTAATATTAAGTAAGACATATAATATAAGTCTTAAAATATGTTAAGAATAATATGTATGTATGTAGTTAATTAATATAATATGTATATGGTTAAGTTAAGAAAGTTAAATAATTATGTATTTTTTTTTACTTAAAAAAAAAGTGATACTTTTTTCGGTTTCGTATTACATTTACGATTTGTTAATATTATCTACGTACTTTAATGATTTAACAAGATATATGCTTTATGAACACCACTATAAAATTCCTCAAACTAAGAAATATTTTACAAAAACCTATGCTACTGAAGGTTTACTATGCTTTAGCACAATCAATTCTACAATTTGGAATAATAGGCTGGGGAGGAGCGTATAAAACTAACTTAGCCCCACTCGAAATAGTCCAAAGAATACAATTCTAAAAACAACATCTGATTTTCAACCCGTGGGTTATCCGAAGAATTTAAAGTCTTAGATTTAAATATAATATACCAAAAAAATTCATTCAAAATTCATACAGAATTCCTAAAATTAGAGTCATTGAGCACCAGGCTGAGAACCACAGGACAAATAATAATCCCTTAACTGAATACAACAACAGCGCAACACCATTACAAATATTCAACTATAAAATGTTTTAACGAACTTCCTAAAGAAATTGAAGCTGAAAAAATTAAGAAATTTTTAATAAAAAACTTAAAATACATTTTACAAGAAACCAATTTTAGGAGTATATTATAAGTTCACTTGAAAATGTATGTATATTCCGAAACTTGCGCTTCTGAAACATGTTGATATGTATATATCCGGCTTACCTATCGGAACTATGCATCCCTGAAAATTCCAATTCAAGACAGTCAATTCTTAGATCAGCGAGGTCATCGGTTATCAGAAGGAACCAAAACGAACACATAGAAATAAAATAAATAGATCGTCTGTATGTGGCTTCACAACAATTTGATAATGCCTTCGGAAGGCGAAACAGCTGTCACACGTAACAATAATTACCTAGCAGAAGTTTTTTTAATCTAAATAATAAGGCCTCGGTGGTTGAGCGGTTACGATGCTCGGCTACGAATCCGGAGGTCGCGGGTTAAAATCCCAGCTTGCAAAAATAAATTTTATTTGTTTAATTTATACTTTTTCAAAATATAGTCAGTTAAAATAATACATAATACTTATATTTGCGGCACGTTTCAGAGTGGTAGATATTTTCAGTATCGCCCTGGTGAAGGAAAACCGTTTAAAATCGAAACATTGCTTTAAATAGTTTTAACCGTCTTTGGTGACCAGATATGAACAGGCAGGTACTTCCCCACCTATCTCTTCCCTATCTCATACATCCATCCCTAGAACCTTCAGCCTTACAACATACACTAATTGGGGATGCCATAGTCTCACTGGCTCCAGACGGTTGGGAGAGTTGTGAAAAAAAGATTTGTTAATATTTTGTTGCTTCGTTATTAATATAATTAATTAGAACTACCCCTTTAACACCACCATATTTAATATATAAATAATACAGTTTATCCTGATGACGGAAGCTTTGCCTCTGATCATGTTTATATTTATATTTTAAGAACAGTGGTGTAAACAATATACTTCTTATTAATTATGTAATTTTTTTTAAAATTTAATATATTGAACGATCGG
>JAHDVE020008115.1:0-35880 GCA_022606495.2 Halesus radiatus | reverse complement strand
ACTATTGGCGCCAAAAATTTCAACGATGTTACAGGATTATTATTATTACTATGTGTGTGCGGGATATTTCCCGTTACAACGAATTCCCTGATACGATTGGGTTCATTATTTATTACTTTCTGCTGTTTATTACCGTATCGATCGATCGATCGTTTAGTTTGATTGTACTGACTTGTCGCGCGTATATTAGATCTGTTTTGATTTATTTCCAAAGTGAAAACACCGATTATGCAAGTAATTGAGGTTGGATTAGAATTTATTAATAATTTATAGTGTCTTATGACTTTTAATAGTTAACATCAGTAGAACGGAGAATATTTGTCTAGACTTATTTGTAACGTAGTACAAAATAATAATACATAGAAAACAATATACTCCGTTCTACTAAAACTACCTAGTAATAAACGCACAAGCATATTTGCAAAGCGTTTACTACTTGTTTTCAGTTTTAGTGAAGATTGATTTGTGAATAAATAAATTTGTGAAATTAGATTCATGTAAATGTATTTTTTACAAAATGAAAAATAAAAAAGTAATTATTATATTTACTGTTTTTTTTTACAGTAACTCCACACAGGAGACCCTGAGGGAAATAATTTCCCTCAAGGCCTATATCATCTTTGGGGATGCTGTGTGGAGGGTCTTTTAGAGGATAGGAAGGAGTGAACTTGGGTCTTGAAGAGACCCATGTTATAGGATGAAGGAAACACAGAGGCCGGCAGATCATTCCACAGCCGAGTTGTTGAACACAAGAACGAGTCGTAGAAGCGACCCGTTCTCATGTCACAAATGTCAACCGTGTGCAAATATTGGGCGCGCGTTTGGCGTGTTTCCCGACTATGCACCGGTGCCGAAGGGATCAATGACGCCAGTTCCTCGGAGCATCTTCCATTAAAATACCGGTAGAACAAGGACAGCATTCCCACCTGACGTCTGTGCTCCAAAGATTGCAACCCGTTTGTTAAGATAGGCGAATCTATCAAACGGACCGCCCGTTTCTGCACAGAGTGAACTATAAACTAATAAACGCCGAGTGTGTTTGAACTGGAAATAATTAATTCAGTGAAATGATTTCCTAAGTGCATAACATAATGGCGTAGTATTATCGAAGTGATTTGTGGAATTATTTCCAATCTTACGAAAGTACAAAAATCGCAAAATATAATTTTTGTAAGCGTGCAGTTTCATACAGATCAACAATTACAAAAAAATCCATTTAAAGAACAATCACCTGATGGAATGTTGTTCATTTGGAATTGCAACATCTAACGAAGTTGAACAACTCAGAACGGTTTCTAATGTTGGACGTGCAGAAGCTCCTATAATACATGATATCCCCGTTCCTGGGTGTTCAGTTGAGCCTAATAATCCTGCACCATCTACAACTACAGCTACAACTATTTCAGTTGCTGGTACAAAAAGGAAACAACAAAACGTCACTTCATTTATTCCTCGAAAATTGGGTAGAGAAGACAAACAAAAGATTGACGACTGTGTTTTAAAACTATTTTTGCAACCATTTATTTAGCTTAGTGATAGTGTTGAAAAAAAATCAGATGCGCGAAATACTTAGACCTGCTTTTTGTACAATTTGAATGCTTTATGATAATAATAATATGTGTATGCACTATATCTATACACATATTAATAAAAGAGGTAAAGAATGAGGCTTCACCGAGTACGGAGCAATAGTAGACATAAAATCCAAACAGTCCTACGGAAAACAGGTATTCGGGCAGTAGATAAATCGCTAGAAATAATCATCATCGTCATCTCGTCAACGTCAGCGTTATTTCCAACGGTTATTTCCAACAGTTATTTTCAACAGTTGAAAATCATCAACTATAACTATGGAATTATCGTCAACGCCCAGTACTAGCGTCTACTTCAATAATAAAGCATCGACCAGCTGTGGGGGGGGGGGGGTGAATGCGCCACGGAAGTAAGTTGAACAATACAGCTATAAGAGTAGATGGGTACTGGTAACGAGTGTATTTACGTTGTGATGTGTGAACATTTAATGTTTAATTGATTGACTTTTCATTCGATTAATCAGCTGATAACTTAGGAAACATAACTGAGTGTCCGTGCGTTACGTGGTAAATAACGTGGATTCTCGTAACGTGTTATGATTGTATAAATTAGTCTGTTATGTACCCGGTAATATTTTGTATACTTTAAAGGTAAAATGCAGATTATAGCACACACACACCAGTACTAAATGTACCGAAAACCTGACAAAAAACGGTTTAGGGCCACGCATTTAAAGATACAATGTAATTAATAATTATCTATGGCTATTTTTCTATGATTAAATAAAATTCACTTTTTAACTTTATTCCACTTTTATTTCACTTCAGCCTGAGAGGGCTATCTTCAGAATGATACAATTATTGCTTAAACTATGGTTTATATACAATTTTGGGTACCAGGGGTAACAAACCATATATTTGAGTATTGTGAATTTATTTATATAGAATCTAGCAAGAGTCCTATTCTCCCAGTTTACGGACTAATATTAGTATTCGTGCTAAAGTACTTATTCTGTGATAGAGACTTTACTCTTCATTGACTGTTACCCACAAAAAAATTGTTGGAGTCCAAATACTCGTATATATTGTAATATATAACTAACCATAATGTCGTGTCTCCGCAGGGGTAGGCAGAGAGAACGGACCGCCTAGCAACTCTGGGCTTTTACATGGATTTTAGAACATTATATAAAGAGCTATCGAAAATTACGTTAATTAAGTACATAGAGATTTTAAACCATAAAGTTTTTTAAACGTTTAACAGTGACATAAAATAGAAAACAAAAACAATATCATAACGCGAATCGTTTTCGTTACATTATCAAATATACAATATTATATAGATGACGCTTTACTGTATAAATGGAGTCAGCAAATACATCAACAACACCTCCAAACCTGTTGCCCAGATCATGCATCCAATTGGTTAACGAATGAGACTGAAAGTTGGTTATTTAAGTGTTGCAGAAAAATGTTTCAGTTTGTCTTGTGTTGCTCATCGGTATATTTAATTTAATAATTCTTGCTTCATTCAGATTCATACATCGTGTCATACATTGTCTTCTGTTATTCCGACCGCTGACATGGCCCGACTTAAGTTTTTGAATTACTTGATCGTGCCATGTCTTCTTCGGGCGTTCCCAGCTTTTTCTTCCATTCAAAATTCTCGTCATATATTCTCCTTACACTCCTTTCTTCGGTCATTTTCTCTACATTCCCAATCCATCTAAGCGTTCCTTTCTTAATCTTACTGATTACGCTTACGTCAACCTTGCATACTTTACAAATCTCAACATTTTTCACACGTTTATCATACATTCACCTCAGAGATCTCACATTTCTACAGCGTTTAGTCTACTTTCATCCTTCCTCCGCCAGTTCCATGCCTCACTGCCATGCATCTGGTATCAGCACTCCATTGTAGACTGCTAGTGTTGCTATATATATCTTAAATGGACTGCAAATAATGACGAAATATTATTAATGGTTTTGCTTGATTGTAAAATAGGGTAGATTAAGGTTTAAAGGGAACAAGGATAACCAAGCACTTACCGAATCACTTCCATACGAGCGAACCTTCTCCCACGAAAGTAATTTTGCCTTTGGCGAACTAGAGCACTCAAAAAACTACTATCGCATTACGGTGTTGCAATTCATAGTGTTGGTTAGGGAAAGTAGGGACTGGAAAAATAGCAATTAAGGTTACCAACCACGTTATCACTTAAGAATCTAACATTGACAATGATAAATTAACGAAAAATATCACAATAATTACAAACCACGATAAAAAAAGGATTTCCATGTAATAATGGCTAAATTCAAGCATTAGCCTAGTAACCTTTGACGGAATCACATGCTTTGTTTGCCAACTCGTTTTTCAGTAGTTTAGGACCTTGTATTTGTAGTATTGATCTTCGAATTAATAATTTTTTTATTTTATATTTACCTACTTCACACTGGAGGCCTCAAAGTTTCCCGGAGGGCTTAGGTAATTTTTTTGAGATGCTGTGTGGAAGTTTTTAAAGGAGAGAAATGATAGTATGCAAATCATAGCTACGTTGATCACAAGAACCGGTCGTAAATATGAACCGTTCTCCTGTTCTCATGTGAAAAACTGAAAATGTGTATTTAAAAGAAATAGTAAAATATTTGCAATATCACGAACTTATACAAAATTTATTTAGCCGTGACATTATTTATGACACAATTCATGAATTGTGTCACTACGCCGTCCGTCGCAATGCTCGTTAATCTATTTAAACTGTACTCCGACGAATCAATCAGTCCGACTCGCAAAAACTGCAAATTCTTGTTTGGTTAAATGATAATCATTGTGTATTTACAGTTTTAATTTAAACGTTAATTTCACGGTCTCTTTCACATCTCGACAAGGTACCTTCACCTGCCTCTACTGCTAACCACTGCACTGCTGCCCGCCGGGGACATTGACCGAAATAACTCCAATAAACTAAATAATATTACTGAACTTGAATTGCAAATTGCAAGTATTTTTGTGTAATCCTGCTCGTTTTGTTAGTAGTAGTTTTCAGTTATTCTAGTAAAAACTCTATTGTATTTATTCTGTAACTATCGCATTCCGACTCACCTCAGTGAGTAGGATTAATTATTACGGTGATTTTGATAAGGCAGATCAATTTTAATTTTATTTGTTTAACTTTCCTTTTTAGTCTCCTTACTGGAAACAATCTTCCCAACAAGCTCTCCATTGATATGCTCGGTGTCTCCCTAAGTGACCTGCTCAGGTATGGGGGATTCATCGAAGCCAGAGTAAAGTTAGTCTCTGAGAAGGTGGGCGTACTGTGCTGCAGCCATTTAGTAATTCCTTGAATCTGTCCAGAAACGGACGGTCAGCTTGATAGATTCGCCTATCTTAATAAACGGATCCCAATCTTTGAAGCATAGACGCCAGGTGAGTGACTTTAGGGAAATTACTTCCCTGGGGGCCTCCTGTGTCGAGTTATTGTAAAAAAAAAACTTAGTCCGAGTAAATGACTTTTTTTTAACCAATGCACCAACTAGATTAGAGACAATCGTGGCACGGTGGGCAGTTACTCGGATGAGTACATTCCCTAAGCCATCAGAGACCTGTGATAGAAATGCAATTTTTTTAAGAACGAAAAAAATGTAACCGAAGACCAAAACGCCGTCAGAAACACGGTGTAAATATATACATATATAAAAAAATATTGCAAAAGAGCACCGCAAGACAAATCGCAGGAAACTTATGAAGCCTCTAGGCTTATTGATGGGGAATGTAGGTATCATACTTAGTGTTGAATTGATTGGCTCTATGTTCATATGATTGCCTGTTTCGTTGATAGATAATATGAAAACAACTATGTTCCCACGACCCGCGAGAGGTCAACTACAGTCCCGATTACAATATCGTGAACATATTGCGTTTTACTGTTATGATATTCACACTCACACACACATTGGCAATTAATTATATTGATGATAAAGTAACAGATGCTTCCACCAATCAAACAGATCGCAAGCTAAATATTACTGTCCCACTTACTTACTCATAATTTTACATAAATATAATTTCGCTAAGTGTTGAACTGTCTAACTTAACTACCTAATTAAAAGCGCTGCCATCCTCCCCGTTACTAAATTAAATGTACCGACGAGGAACACAAGACAAACTGCAACACTTACACAACCAACTATCAGTCTCATTCATCAACCAACAGGATGCATGATCTGGGCAACAGGTTTTGAGGCTTTGTTGATGTATTTGCAGACTCCATTTATACAGTAAAGCGTCATCTATACTAGCAATTTGATGATTCCTACAATATGTAGTATTGTAGCGTGGGTAATGTAGCGTTAATGATTTGTGTTATAATATTGTTTTGGTTTTCTATTTTATGTTACTGTTAAACGTTTGAAAAAGATTCTTCATTACTACATAGTTTAGAATCTCTATGTACTTGAATGCTCTTTATATTATGTTCTAAAATGCATGTAAAGGCCCAGATGGACGTATAATCAAATAAATAAATAAAATGTTTGACAGAATTTTAAATAATCGGATTTTTTTATGAAAACATGTTCATTTCACAAAACACAATCGTTTAAAATCGCTGTTATCTACAACTGTCAGAAATTAATCAAATTTTGTTGGTATCCTATCGGCCATGTTTTTCTATTCGCGTAATGTTAAAATATATCTAAATAATAAAGTTCTTAAGTAGGTACCCACTTGTGGTTTCCATTTTGAAAATATTCCATCCAAACAAACCTTCTCCTTTTAAATACGTAATCTGTGACTAACCACAGTGGTATATCTATGGGTTAACCTCAATACAACACGGCGGGTTCAACGTTTTTCACACTAATTTTACAACTTTATAGCAACAGTTTTACATATTGGATTTCATTCAAACTACTCTATAAACCTTCCCAACACTAATAAAAACAAACCGTGCTATTTTCAGCGATAGCGGTCGAGTAATTTTCGAGAAAATCGAGGACAGAAACACAAACAATCATTTTTATATATAGAGATTATCGTGTTTTAAGTTATAATAATTGGATTACCTCCGTCACTGACAGCATGGACTGTTTTATCTCCCGGCCTGCAGGACCAACTTGCCAATGGTAATGCCGGTGGGGGGGGGCAATCTTGCTGTTAAATAGAATCACTTCTGATATCGACATATTTACCATTAATGAAGCTGTGTTTAAACGTAATGCTTTGTTGCTACTTGTATAATACCAGTATGCCTTGTATACAATTTACTGAGATTAGGTATGTCTAACTTATTTTTTGTTTTAATTTTTATTATTTTTTATAAGTAATTATTTTAGATGTTGTACATCCTGAATCATCTTTAAAAATGCCTTAAAATGTAAATTTTGTAAAAATTTTAAAAAGAATAAAGAGTTGAATTGAATTACTTCTATAGCGCCGTTTTCGTGGAAAAATCGCAATTGTCATTAAAATAATATTATTTACATATTAATAATTCTAAAATTTCCTAGGGTTGGAAATTTAATTACAAATTGAAAATTTCTTGTATAAGCCGTGATTTTCGTTTTTTTAACCATCTACATTATATTATTTAGCCGTGGCTAAACATCGTGATGTTTTAATGAATCGCCGAATTTATCTCGTCACTAGGTTGTGATAAAAATTTAATGGCTGCTGTGATGAAATTCCTTTAGACCTAGGGGATTTTTTGTCCCAGGAAAAACATGCATTACACTCATTAGGGGCAATATTTTTTTGATTAAAAAAAATTCAAAATATTTTTTTATACAACCGAGGGGAATTTTTTATCGTTATTAATTTTCGATTGAACTCCCACTGAGATTGACCACGAACCACCACTGCTTGAATATATAATCAACCTCTTCGGCCTGTCCTCTAGGCGTCGTGATGGCGTATGTATGACTATATTGGCGACATCAGTCTTCTTTCTAATCGGTATAGATCTGACTTCTGGAAGTAGAGAAGCGTTATCGATATATCGACTGCTATAACACTTTCGATCTACTATCAGAATATGATGTAAAGTGAGATCTGGAGTTCTCTCTTTCTAAAACACATGTCTGACCTTAAGGGAAAGGGAGATAGAACGGGTATTATGAGGATCGTCATTTGGTTCCCGATACGGAACGACTAGAATCAAAGGGTTTTAAATTGCTCGCTATTACATAGTTATCCTATTTCAAACATTAAACGGTCGACCTGCATTTTCAAACATTATGAAATGAATATTTTAATAAGTATATGCGCAAGTACGCGACGATGCAATGTATTTACATAGTCTGTTTTTTTAAATGATGTTAGTATGTTGTATTGGATGTTATAAACAGTATTTAACAGTTCGGGTAAAGCAATAGACAACACGCAACAACAGCAGGCCATCGAGAGCGATCACGCAGCCCAACAAGCCGAGAGCAACGGAACTCTATGTCGTGATACAACCATCACATCCACCATCCAGCTTCATCTAGCTCTAGCGGCTAGCATAACATCTTCACTACTATGATTCATCTTATCTTATCTCTACATGGGTGGGAAGTTGCCATCGTTCACAAAACTGTTTTTGTGTACATTTTATTATAACAGAAGATAATATAACATGTGTCAGACCAACAGAATGTTTTGATACTGCAATAATAAACGACGTATCCTTTCATATCAATAACCTGCGTATCTTGTGTATATCTCCACATTATTATACCGTTTTCAGATCTGTTTTGATGAAGAATCGAGGGGTTACGATGGTAAACTTGCACGACCTTCGGTAATATACTTGGTGATCATTAGTGAGTATTTATTTATTTATATAGGAGTATACGCCGCGACATGTGCCTTTAACAAAAGGTTTGAAAGGCGTAAATACAACAACAATAACAAAGAAACAAAAAATATGACTTTAACCAATATAAAAGAAACCATTAAAAAGTGTGAAAATGAATACAGTACCTATAAAAAGTGTAAAGTATAAAAAAGCATAAACCATAAAAGGTACAAAGTATAAAAACTTACAAAAATATAAAGTAAAAAAGTATGACAACTTGTAAAAATATTGATTATAGTATTAATGTAAAGTCACTATATCCAGAGGCGTGCACTCCTTATAGGCACGAAAGGACTGCCTACCCAACCTTATTTTATCCAGTTACGATCTTTTCCCTAAAAAGTCATGAAATGTAATAATAATAAACTCAGTCAATTAAATAAAACCATCAGATGGTGATAGTAATAAGGCCAAAGTGCCGCAGTACTAGTTAGCTAGAAAACATGAGGGGTATTTTTATAAGCCCCAGCTAGGTAGAGGATTACGAAAGGATCCGTAAAATCAAAAAAAAAAAAAATCTAACCAACCTTACTCACATAAATAATATAAAAATTATAGAAATGCTACAGGAAAGCAATCTACACTTTCAAAAATAAGCGCAAAGATCAAGCTACGAATCGTCGCGCCGCGCGCGCCACCGTTCGCCCTTTTATATCGTGTCAAAAGCGGTAAGTAAATGCAAAATGTCCTATTCAAATATTGACGGAATTCTACACAAAAAATATATATGTGTGCGCAATGCGCATTCAACCGAAGACTCGTTTGTGTAAGTATCGCAAAAGGCCTTGCCTATAGGTACAAATTACAAATTTAGCAACCAGTGCCATCTGTTGGTTCCTCTACTGATTAGTACAACTTTGCTAACAAAATAATTATTATGTTATATGCTATCGAAAAAAATATTAAAATTTTATATATCCAGTAATTGATTGGAAATATGCATAAATTAAGCAGTTATTTGGATATTTTATGTGGCAGGAAATCCCAACAATCATCTACTGAAGCCACCAGCTTAGTCATTCTTATCACGTCCGTGGTAAGTTTTTTTAAATATCAAATAATTCACTGTTTTTCCTATTGCATACCCTGATGACTCTGTGCACGCCATTGAGTATAGCCACCATGGGTTACCTTTATAAACTAAATATTTTTTATAAAGGATTGTAGAAAAGTCACAAGTTTCGGTTGGGAAACCCCAGTGGACCAATGGGAGCATTTTGATTTGAACAATTCGTGACCCAGATATGACACATTATTTTAACGCATGGTCATTGTGTCATTGACCTGTTTACACGGCTGCAAGAATAATAATGGGCGCCATAATAAGTTCAGTATTATCATAGCGTGGTTGTAAAACATGGCTACTGTATATGAAAGAGGTCCAAAAACTGAAATTAACTCAACGTGGGCTGAAAAGATGCATGAAAGGCATCACCCGAAGAGATTGGAAAATATTGGAACATAACGGACATAAACATTATACCAGCGGAGGCAGTGGCGGCTCGTGACTTTTGAGTGAACTAGAGTGCTAATATTGAATAATACGACGTTATGATGTTGTTGAAGCTGAAAAAGATTTTTTTTTCATAATTACATTTTTGTGTAGAGATTTTCTCCAAATCAATAATTGATTGATAAAAGTAGGTAAGTAATTAATCAAAAATGTACAGTAGAACACACTTTGGCCTTTCGTTTAACCGGGCAATATTTTGGTGTGTCTTTTTATAAGTCTAGATAAAAATAAAGTATCAGACATTAAAAATATGTTTAAAGCGCAAACTCTCCTACTTACGAACCCCTTTTCCGATATTGTCGTATGGTTCATTGTGGTAAATTAAGTTTTTTTAGAATATGACCGTAAAACATTTTAATAATTATGTCTGAGCTTTACAGAATAGAATAAAACACGCATTTTGGTGGTGGTTTTTTTCCGTAAATCGAAACATGCGGCCAATGTTAAGCGGGAATCTCAACCTTATTTTAGCAATTGGACCGCCTTAAGTATTATGCAAACCAGTAAAGATACTGAAGATAGAATATATTACATAAAATAAATTATTATCAGATAGGATTTATATTATTTGATTTTTAAAAGGTGCAATATTATCAATACCAAATATCGACAGCTTGCAGTGTTTCTTAGCAAATCAATTAATTCTAGGAATTGGAGAATAAATATTAACAGCAATTGGTATTGAAGTAATTGTTACAATTAAAGGTGTTTTTACTTCGAGTACACCTACCAGTTATATAAATCCAAATGTTTTCCGACAATTCGGGGCTATCAATTACCAATTTTGGATAAAAATAATAAGTCAGTTAACACTCCCCCATTTATGAAGTCTAGTTTCAGTTAGTGAATTGTCATGGTTAATAAATTCGACGGTATACGAGTATATAAATATTATTTTAATATAATTATTGGATAATTAAGTGAATATGTTACAGTTAATTCCGATTGGCGTTATAATGGTCACAAGTCATACATGTTTACATATTATATATGAAGCATCTTCGTATTTTAACAAAACCCTTTTCTACGATACCTCCGTTCTCCGGTCTATCGTCCCCACTCGAGTCATGAGGATATAATATAGCCACCTCTGTGATAGATTGCCCCGAATTACTTTACCTAACCTACCCCAATACAACACTCAAAACATAACACCTTTATTCACCGCGCTTCACGCATTTTTAACACTTCATATGGTGAGTACGACTTACTCAACTCAGCCCCTCATAATTTCAAACCTAAAATCAATAAATAACATTCACACAATACATATTACTCTACACAGACTAGATCCTTTCCCTTCCCCTCCCTCCCATCATCCTAGCCTCATAGGCTATCTTTTAACTTTTATTTATTAATTGAATAATTTAAATACTTATGTGAAAAAATATTATTAGTTCATTTTTTACATATATTTACCATACATAATAATTATTGTAAACTATTGGTTTTCCAAATAAAATAAAAAATAAAATGAAAATTATATCGCCAGTCGGATATTAACTGTGCAGGAATATTGCTGCCACGAGCATCGTAGTCCGTAATACGATGTCTACTTCTAACTAACAGAACAATGGATTCATTTTGACATAAATACCTACCTAACTAACCTCGGGAGAAATACTATCTCAATGGAATTCGTGATGAATTCATCAAAGCTTTAGGTAATTGCTCATGGGTCCATAATATTTATGTGTCGGTTCCTACTGAACAATGTATAATCTCTTTCCATTAATTAGCAGGTAACGGGTTAATTATTTTTATTAGTAGGAATTAAGCATGACTTACGATTAAAGCAGAGAAATCCTGTCGTATATATTATACATAGATTTATTCCAGCGTTTTGTAGTAATTTTTTTCAAATATTTTTATGACACCTCACAAGAACGCCCCGGTATGTAGTACAGTGCACATACAAGGAAACTATGACACTACCCGATTGGGCAACGTTGTGAGTCGGGTTGGGAAGGAGGGGGCTGTAGGAAGGGATTTGTTACTGAAGAGGCCCGGATAAAATGTAGGAGGGAAGACAGATGCCGGCAGCTCGTTCCACATACGTGAACAAGGCCGACACGATTTAAACAAAAACGTGTCGGTGAAACGACCCGTTCTCATGAAGGCAACATCAACTGTAAACGGGTGTTCCGCTCGTGTCCGTCGAGTTTCACGCACGTGCACCGGCGCGGAGGGGATCAAGTCTGCTAGCTCCTTCGAGCAGGCTCCATTGAAATATCTGTAAAACAGACTCAGCATACCTACATTGCTTTTTTACATTGATGATGGCAGTCAGTCTGTTGACAACGGATTTACAATCAGACGGTCCTTTGCACAGAATCAAGCAGGTTTATCAAGTATTGCAGTATCTCCAGCCCAGGGGTGACTTCCAAATTCAACTGTTGGACGTACTTGAGATTTGAATAGGACTAGCAGTTGGTCACTATTGAAGAATCTGCTAGCCCTACACAAGACGCCCAGTTTCTCGCATATTTACCTACATATTATGTAGAATAGAAAACAACAACAAAAATGTTCTGTTTGATATCATGTTAAGAAAATATTAATATATGTTTTTTTACGAATATTGGTTGATGTCACGTGTCAAGTCTAATTGTCTTATTTTAATCATTGTAGCCATATGGGTGGTCGAAGAAAGAAAGATCTCCTTATTACGAAATTCTTTAAAAAATACCTTTACTTTTCCATAAGGAACTCCAGTGAAAAATATAATGGCTTTATAAATATATATTCATATAGATCGGCAAATACCGATTCTGAATATATAATTTTAATTATAGGTATATAATAACGTAGTATTTATAAATCGCTATTTAAGAGTGAATAAATAATCATCTCATCAAAACAACGTGTTACGTTGATACCATTGCGATTGGAACATCTGACGTCACGTGCGCATTCTGTTTTTGGATTAGTATGGACATTTATATTTTTCGATTTGGTTTTGGATTTTAGATATGTATTTTTTTAGTGTTGGCGAAATTTAAACATAATTTGGGTGACTTTAAGCTCTACAAATGTTGTTCAATATAAACAACTATTATTAATTATTGAAATTAAAGTATTCATGGGAAAACAAATTAGCAATACAGATGTTATGATATTGCTAATGCTCAACACTATTATTATTCTTTCAGTTAATGTTTCTAAAATGTAGATAATTTTATTACTTATGTTTAGTTATTGTTTACCATGAATAAAATATAAAATTGTGTACGGTAAATCTCATTCTTGTTTTGACATTTGACATTCTAACCTCAAAAATGATCAAAGCCGACAGCTTGAAAAATAAAACTTGAAAATTATTATAACTAAAAAATTAAAAATTAAAACTAACCTTAGAAAAAAAAAACAAATATACTAGTATTTAAGCTTGAACGTCATTATTGAAAAAAAAAATAAAAAAATTGCACTGGAGTTCCTTATTGGTAGGTATGTATTTCTAATATGAGATTTATTTTAAACGATTACGTCTGGTGAGGATCGAACGCCGCTCATCTCTGATAAGGCAACCCTGACTCGTTACTTCATCCGCACTCAAACACATTGTTGTTATTCTGACTATTGACAATACCCGACAAGGACATCACTGACTTCATCGTCCATCGACTTGCGCATCATATTATATTATTGTATTGGTAGTTGAATTCATTAGATTATATTAAATACCCGTAGATTATACAGACAATAACACATCAAATAAGATTATCAATTCAAACTAAATGACACAAAGGCACGTAACAAAGGGGAAAGAAGTACGTGCCTTTAATAAGTTATTTACGTTATTGATTCCCGGTGAAGTGCCAATGTTTTACTTTCTTCAACTTCCTCTTTGGCGGAATCGAACGAATCAATTTATTCCCGTTAGATCTCCGTCAAACTAGCAGCTTCGTAAACAGCAGTGAAATTATACATCCGAATGGAAAAATGGATAGTTTATTCGCTTTTTACTGATCTTAGAGGTAATGCTTGTCACATTTTTGTAAAGTGTCTGATTTCTGGTGATTAATATAACCTAGAGTATATAGTGGAGTATCCAACGTCGACGTGATGGAATGTTTATCAAATGATGTCACATCCTGGAAATGCAGACAGCTAAATTTAAGGACATCAGCGAAATGCATTGACTATTCTCTATTTCCGTTATCTTGATGCGTACATGCGTTTCTCCCTTTTATTGCAGTTGCCTTTTCTCCAAGATGGGCGGTTGCGTTGGGGCTTCACTTTCTACCATGTAAGATTCTTAAGGCAAAGAAATAGTTTAGTACCGTTCCTTCAGAAAGTCGCAACGACGAACTGATGACAGATAATGATAACAACTGTCTATAGCAGAGGTTCCCAATCTGGTGGGTCGCAAAAGTTGGTTGATTGGTTGACTTTGAAAATTATTTAGAAAAAAATCCTCGTTATTTCACAAAAAAATCATTAAATGTCTCTTTAAATAAGAAATTGTGTAAAACTACCAAAAAATCGAATTATCTCCGCAACATGTGCAAATTTAAATTATTTGAAAGGATTATTTTATAATAATCACTAGTTGTATTGTACAGAATCATTAACCACCCAATTGACAGCCTTGCCATCGTCGTCACTATTAAATTACATTTACCGACGAGGAACACAAGACAAATTGTAACATTTTTTTCTGCAACACATACACATACACAACAAGTTTGGAAGTATTGTTGATATATTGGCTGGCTCCATTTATAAAGTAAAGCGTCATCTATACCAGCCCTTTGATGAATCCTACAATTAAGTATTGTAACTTGGATAATGTATTTTCAATTATTTGTGTTTTAATATTGTTTTAGTTTTCTATTTTATGTTACGATAGTTTATGTTATGGATTAGAATTGCTATATTTGTAATAGCTCATTTATATTGTTCTAAAAATTCATGGAAATGCACAAACGGATGTACGAGTACAATCAAATAAATAAATAACCCACCAAACGAGATGAAAAATTGCCTGTAATCGAACCATGTACCTATAGATGCACATATGTGCAATATATACAAATAAGTATCTACACAAAAAAAAATGGAGGTTAAAATTCAGAAACCTATGCTTGATCATGACTTGTTCTAAAAATCGGGACGCCGTACCAAAAAGTTAGGGAATCCCTGCTCTATAATATGAGATAGGTATACCCATACGTACCCTAAGTATGATACTATATAATAATAATAATAATAGTTGGATGACTTGTATAGCGCCGTTTTTGTGAAAAATCACCTCAAGGGCGCTGTACAAATATTTCTTAACTAATTATGTACAAACAGATACAGAAAAACATACTTACCTGGCAGGTCGCTTCAGATGAACACAGTTTTAGAAAAATTAAATTATAGAGATGATAGTTTTACATGGTTATTTGCTTCTCCTTTTCTATTGATGTTACATTTATTAGATGATTGGTGACACAAGAAGAGTTGGTATTTATTGAAATACTTATAATTTTTAGGACTGGAAAGTATTCATAAAATGAATTTTAGGACTCATTATATATATACATTAGAAATAACGCCCCGCGTGAATATCAACTACAAAATATTTGAAGCCAAAAGTCCAAAAATAATTTGAATTAGTTGCACACCTGCATAGACAAATATGGAGAGAAAAAAAGATTTCCTTAATAAAATCATGGCCTCCATCAACAAACGCTTATCTTTTTACCGTCTATATGGAATCTAATATTTGTTGAGAAATGGATACGTATTCGTACAATTTCCAGCGATGTCAGGTATTCCCCAGGGGTCATACCTTGATCATCTGTTGTTCATCATGCTTACGGACAACATCCAGGTTTTTGTACGGTAGGTTTCTTCTATTTTCGAATGACCTCAAACTTATGTTGGAAATAACCTCTTAGCAAGACTGCTTACAAATGCAATTTAACCTTGATGCTGTATTATTACTTATTTATTTTATTTGGATGCTGTAGCAGAATGGTCAGAGAAAAATAAGTTAGAATTTAAGATTAATAATTGTTTAATAATGAATAATGACCTATACCTGCTCCCAGAAGCCAATATTTTTTTGTACAACATAAAAGGGTGACCATTATCCCGAGTGAATAATACTAATAATATTTGGTCGATTTGTATAGCGCCATTTTTGTGAAAAATCACCTCAATAGCATTAAAGATCTCCGTATCGTCTTTGATCCCAAACTAACGTTCTGAGACTACATATCACGGCTCACTTCAGCTTGCTACAAACTCCTGGGGGTTTATCATCAGAAAATCTAAACGGTTTTATGACCCGGATGCAATGATAGTCAAACGTTAGAGTATATAAACTCAGCGTCAAACTAAATATCAATATGCTGGAACAATTCCAGAAAATATCCCCAGTTATATCTACGAGTATTTTAAAAACGCATGGAACTTATCCGACGTTCATCCACAATGGACTTACTTGAGACAACGAATGGAATTAGCCTAGAAACCGGACGTTTTGCGAATCTTGCAATACTTAGTTTTAATATAGTGCATAACTTCATTGATAGCCCATTACTCTTGGAATTCAATGGCTAAGCCTGCGTGAAAACTTCAACCGTAGTCGTCGCCACGACTTGTTCAAAATACCACACGGCAGAACAGATGTTATAGTACAGCAAAGCATAACAAGAGGAATGGTGCTATTAAATGAAATTTCTAAAACAGCATATATATTTAATTACTCTTTAAAGACCTTAAAATGTCTATGAATTATTTCTTACTATTAAGTTTATTTCCTTGCTACTTGCATATGTAGCCTGAATCGCATTGCATGTAAAACCATTCTTATCGACAATTTGCTAAAAGTTAACTAAAAATTGGACAATGTGTCAATAACCTGCCTGTGCCCTCGTAAAATATATATTTTTTAAAAGAAATTCGCATTTCTAGGTAGGTACAGCGTAACTTCTGAAGTTATTATAGTCAATTTGAACACAAATACAAAAGCGTATGACCCAGATCAAAACAATGGCGAAAAAATTTCCAAAATGCTCTTCGAGAAATGCTCTTTGAAGAAATCTTCCGTTGAGTGTAGAGTTATTAGGTACACTTCACCTTTGGCTTGGTAAATCGGCGACGCGCTACAAACTTCGTAAAAAAATTTCACGAACCAAACAAGATAACTAATACCTTGTCAATTTCCATTCCGAAGATGAATAAAAACGAGGAAAAATATTTAAATCACGGCCACACAGCGGGCAACGGTACACACTAAACACTCCTGACGTAATCGGTCATAATGACTTGCCAGTAGCTACATACTACCTCCAGCATATTATTTAGGCGAAGATGAGCGTGAGGCAGCAGAATATAACACTTGTTGCTAATAAGGAAAACATTACCAGCTCCGGATCTACCATAGACGCAGATCCGGGGAAGAAAATAATAAAAACTCTCTAGGAATCGCTAATCGTCCAAAAACAGTGCAAAAAATCTGTAAGTGTCTTTCCTATAGCTACCTATCGGCAAAGGAGTGTATGAAGAAGTCGGGGACACCTGAGGAAGACATGGCACAATCAAGTGAATCTAATATTTGTGTCGGGTCGAGAGACAGAATTGCAATTAGAACGCATGTATCAGACGATGTGTGAATTTGAATAAAGCAAATAATGCGTGCCAAGATCGAGTTGTGTAACGTTCCATCCTCCCTGCCTACCGCAATGGTTAGTTAGTTACTTACCTATCAACGCAAAGCATGAAGGCGTTCGATCTATTATTTATGGAAGCACTTCAACTCCAATAGCAAAAACGGAACGTACTTTATTTCTATAATATGTCATATATCGGTAATCTATTTGAGACGTAATGAGTAAGTGTATGTTGAGACGTCAATAACTCGTGCAATTGCCGGTCAGATTTGAGACATTTATCTTTGCTCGGAAAGGTTTTTTTCAATTTGGATGAGTGTTTCAGGCTAATAATTATTGTTTATAAAAATAATTGTTACCCTTTGCGCTATGCACAAAAATCTTGTGTTAAGTTTTTAAGAACTTTAATTTACCAATTAAGTAATGTATTTGTTTATTTATTTGATTTTACGCCTATCCGGGCTTTTAGACGGATTTTAGAACATAATATAAAGAGCTATCAAAAATTACAAGTACATTCTAAACCATAAAGTAGTTAGGTAATGAACAATCTTTTTCAAACGTTTAACAGTGACATAAAATTAAAAACCAAAACAATATTATAACACAAATCATTAACACTACATTACCCACGCTACAATATTACAGATTGTAGAATTTATCAAGTTCCTGATATAGATGACGCTTTACTGTATAAATGGAGTCAGAAAATACATCAACAACACCCCCAAACGTGTTGTCAAGATCATGCATCCTATTGGCTAATTAATGAGACTGATAGTTGGCTATGTAAGTGTTGCAAAAAAATGATACAGTTTGACTTGTGTTTCTCGCCGGTATATTTAATTTAATAGTGGAGAGGATGGCAGGGCTGTCAATTAGGTTGTTAATGATTACATTTAAAACAACTAGGTCTGACATAATTCTCCTGTCAGACAGCGTAATCAGATGCAATCGATTCATCAAATTTAGATAATTAATATTTTCAATTGTTATTTTGAGTTTAAATTAACATACCTAAGAAATTTGTGGTGAACCCGTTCTATATTGTTACAGTGTAGTTTATACAAAGGGGACCAAATAGGTGAATTATACTCCACTTGTCTTCTAACTAATGAAGTGTGGAGCAGTCTCATAAAGACTTGAAATCTGTAAAATGTAAAATGTGAAAAATGCAAAGGAAGCCAAGCGTCTTTAAAGCCTTGTTAGTTATATCGTTAATGTGTGTAATTAATGTCAAGTTTTCATAGAATATTGCACCAAGATCACGAATTTGTGATACCGGCGTGTATACATAAAGGTAATGTTTGCAAATCACAGTGTCCTGCGACCTTCTTTACTATACAAATAAACATATTTGTCCGACGCGGCAAGTAAGAACAATGTAGTTATGTACAGTGATTCCATAATAATTGATTTTTGGTAAATAATTGATATGTGGGGAGTGAGGCACCATTGCTTTCGGTACCAAATCAAAACGCAGTTCGGCCCTGGTATCAACCCATCAGCATCATCTGTAGTTCGTAGAAGCAATAAAATATTATCTAGTTTTTATGATACGCAGAGTCGATATTCCGGCAGAGGGGCCCACGCCCGGGGCTCCATTGAGTCATAGCCATTCTATTGTTTGGCGGGAATGGGCTGATCAACCTGATGATTTTTTTCGATAAGTATTTATTCGAATAATTGTATTCATTATGTATTGGAAATCGCCTATTAAATCAAATCTTTCGTGTATTGTAACTGTGGCAATCCAAAGTGAGTGTAAAATGATCCAACTACTTACCCCGGCCTGCTCTATGGTATTAGACACCTCCATATGATGCGACAACATCCCTATGATCTAGAGCAATGCTCCGGGGGCCTGGAGGATCCGGGAGGACGAGGGCCTTAGAAGTTTAGGATGTAATCGTTTTTCCGATTTACTCTGTCTTTTGAGTTTCATTTAACTGTTACTTTTATTTTAACATGGCGCCCTATTTAAGACCTTTATTGAAACAGTATTCATGTGTGTACATTTGCAATTACACTCCGTTAATGTTGCATCAGCCAAATCTGAATGATAAATCTATTAAATAAATTAATAATAATTACTTTGTTTAAAACCACTGAAGTTAATATGTAAATATCTACATGTTTAAGGATCAGAGCTCCCCTCTTCGGAATAAACAATTTACCTACTAAAAATAATGACAAGTATAGACAAATGATAATAAAATAAAAAAAAAGTTAATTCTTTATCCTGAAGAGGGGAGCTTTGCCCCTGAAACATATAGACATTTATATATTAAATACAGTGGTTTTAAAGAAAGTAATTTTATTAATTTAAAAAATATGACTCCACGAAGTTATTTTACATCATTTGAAGAAATGATAAATCAACTTTTAGCAAATGCATCTTAGTGATTTTGCGCACACCCCGAGTCAAGCACTCAAGTTATTTATTAACAAATTTATGTGTTTAAATAAAGTTTTATACTTTAAAGAAATCTTTTCATTTATAATACTAAGATGATAAAGAAGTACTAGTAAATAACCAGATTGCAAGTGTGACACGCTCCTAGAACAGTTTGAACATGACCACCTTTATTATTGGTGCGCATCTTTTTACGCATATTTAACTTTACAGAATAGTGAAATCCTTACCTAAATCCGCTGCCAGAACTACTGAGATCCCCGCTAGAGCCAGGAGGGCCCCGAAGCTCCCCATCTTGTCCTCGAGGTGGCACCACTTGAGTTAGCACTTCATCACACCACCAACACTTCACTCAACCAACCAGCCAACTTCGAGCCACTCACGCACACAAGGGGTTAATGGCACTATGGAGCTAATACCAAATCTGATTAACTGTTCAATTTAAATCTATGTGAACTCCTGGATCATTAAAACGCTGATGCGGTTGGAAAATCCTTTTGAATCTGAAAAAAAAAGTATTTTAAGTACTAACATTTTTTGCACCACAGTATTATAATAGAGACTTTAAAAGGGTACTAAACATTGGCAAGGGCAAATTGATGTAATCAATAAAAAAAACATTTTTTTTAAGAGTTACGTACTCTTAACTATGAAATAAATAATCTGTCTTTTAAAATAAGATAAAACTTTGGTATAACTCTCAACTTTGTTTTATCATTTTATCTGTCAAATAATAGGACAAGTGGGAGCATTATATTCTGTGATATTGCAATTTGAGAAATTAGCTACTAGTACAAGTATGTTTATAAAAACCTACATATATTTTAATCCTTTTACTTTTATTTAAATTATCCACTTTGGTCAAAGTTGTATAGCAGAACTAGTGCGTAGAAATTCCGCGATGGTACACGCCCAATGATCAACTCGCTACTGAAGTCCGAATAGACAGTATGAATGGATGCGGCGGTGGACTCTGAGGAAATCCCCCATTCCTCCGGTCTACCAGGGGACGAGAATCATTGTGTCATTCTGCAGTTCGCAGTACAAACTGTGCACGCGTGACCGAGTGATATGGCAGAGGCATTACGAAATCGGAATACTTAAGGCTGCAGGAAACCCCAATGGTAGCCACTGGCGGATCATTCGTCAGCTGTCCTTGGCCGGGATGGTTTATCAGCGAGTATTCGCATACTGAAGCGGATATTGAGATTCACGCGTAAGACCACAGCAGAGCCGGGACCGGGAATATTATTGTAGAATACGCTTCTTCCTCTTCTTGTTGAAGAGTTACATTGGGATACTGAGAGTTCCCAGTCATTTAATAGCATCTGTCGTCGCTGCGGGCTACATCAGTGCGCATGTACATCTGGTAATGTGGACATTCTTCAACAATTAGGTCCGTAGTGTGACATAATTTAATTATTTATTTATTCACGCCTAGATGGCTTTTACACGTTGATACGTTTATCACATCCTTATTTATACAAAAGGAGTAAAATAAAATAATAATTGGAGTGTAAAAGAAGTAAGTAGGTACAATATAAGTATGTAGTTACCAGTTTTACCCGTTGTTATATTATAACTGCAGGTTGTACAAAAGTATGACAAGTGGCTTAGTACATAATATAATAACAAAAGTATAAAAGAAGTGCGAAGGTAGAAACTGTATAAGTAACTTAAATTCTTAAGCTATCATTTGGCCGTACAGCAGCTCGCTTAAAATGAATAATACTACGTAAAGCACCTTTCTTTATTCTTAGACAGAAAAAAATGCATATTTTCAAAGAGGTCGAAAACATTCTCACGATATTTATTAGCCCCTTTTCGAATTGGTTTTCCAAGCATCAAAATATATCGCCCCGGCTCTGAATAAAAAGCCAAATTGACATAAATACCGTTCCTTGACTCTAAAATAACTTTATAAAGCGAGGGTGATGTATAGTTCCTCAATTTTTTTATAACGTCACGACAAAAAACAATATTTTCCAGTAGGAAGGTTCGAAAATTACTTTCTTTAAAAGATGCTAACGTGTTCAGTTACTTTCAATCGATGTCTTGCCCGGATATCTACTCCGTGGAAGGTGGTTTCTTATATCTACGGGCATCCGCGTAATTTTCTAGTATTATAATTATCTCAATCGATGTTTATGTTTATCCCCCGGTGAAGCGGAACAAATCAAGATGTTTGAAAACTCGAAAAGTGATGATATTTTACGTTATTTGCGTCTCGCCAGTGCAGCGTGAGAAGTGGCTTAGATGAGGCAGACACTACAACTACACCGGCGCCAAAAGTGTCCTATGTCACCACAAATATAGGTAATGGACATAAAATTCGCTTGGCAGGCGGAATCTAGAAAGACGCAAAAAGTGGTTTTTGATTATATTGTGAAGAAATTCAGAAAAATCTTAGCTGTAAAGCAATATTTTAAGAAACTTGTTTTTACATGCGTTCATATTTTTTTAATGAAAAGTCATGTTGTTTAATAGTTTGCGCTTATACTTTTTAAAAAGAAATTAATAATTTTATTTTAATTTTTTAGGAAAAGTTTCGATTTATACTAAGCATTTATGTTGGTTTTCATAATGTAAACTGGTTCGTAGTATAGATTAATCGATATGGTGATTTTACTGACAGCTTCCCCTTAACTATCCAGTGAAAATATTACGCTTTTAAAAAAATACTTATTTATATAGGCTAACGCCGATTCAGAATATTTAATGTTTATTATATATAATAATGAACTCCTTTTATATAAATAATAACATTCAAACTTACGCAGTTTTCATAGTTCAAATAATTTTCAAAATTTAAATTTTTCAAAGTCCGCCAAAACGCTCCAAATCTATGGCCGCTTGATTTTCATCACTTTTGAGGTTGGAATGTCAAATACCAAAACAAGGATGAGCTTTACCGCACATAATTTTATATTCTATTCAGAGTAAACCATCACTAAACATCAGTAATAAAATTATGTACCTTTATAGAAACTTTAACTCTTAAACAATTATCAATACGAATAAATTATCATAATATTCGAATTGGTGATTGGTTTGCTCAGAAATACTCTAATTTATTTCACTAATAACAGTTTTTTAAATAATTATAGAGCTTGAAGTCACCCAAATTAAGTTTAAATTTCGCAACAACTAAAAAAATACAAATTTAAAATATAAAACAAAATTGAAAAATAAAACTGTTCATAGTAATACAACATAGAATGCGCACGTGACGTCAGATGTTCCAAAAGCAATGGTACCAATATAACAAGGCGTTTTAATGAGATGATTTTTTATTTGCTTTTAAATAACGATTTATAAATTCTGCGTATAATTATACAGAATACAATTTTTTTAAGCCAATATATTTTTCACTGGAGTTCCTTATCATACGTAGAATTTATAAATCGTTATTTAAAATTCAATCAAAATCAACTCATCAAAACACGCGGTTACGTTGGTACCATTGCATTCGGAACATCTGTCATCCATTTTCTGGTTTTGGATTTATTTTCCGTTTTTAATTATGTATTTTTTTTTATGAAATTTATACTTAATCGGGTGACTTGAAGCTCTATAGTTTTTATTCAATAATAAAAAAACTATTATAAATTAAATAAATAATAATATTGATAACGCTAAACACTATTAATATAATTAATGAGGAGTACTTTGTTTAAACCACTGTTTTTAATATATAAATGCGAATGATATTTATATGTTAAAACAGAAATGTAAACAAATTAATTGTTTAAAAAATAAAACAATAACTTTGTTTACATCACTTTTATTTATACTTTTGCAGACCGGGTTTCGCTACTGCCGTAGCTTCTTCAGGGCAGTATACCAGTTGTATTTATTTTATTCTTTACCAGTTGTATACTGCCCTGAAGAAGCTACGGTAGGAGGGAAACCCGCTCGGCATAAGTATAAATAAAAGCGATGTAAATAAATTTATTGTTTTATTTTTTAAATTATAGTGTCACATCACCAAGTTACCGCTTCATATGAAAAAAAATTTAGTTATTAATTATATTACGCCACATATTAATTACACATCTATCGAAGAAATTAAATATTACTATAATTCTTTGGGTTAAGGTTTCTAAAAGGGTTTATAATTTTATTACTCGTGTATAGTTATGGTTTACTATGTATCTCTTTATATAAAAATGAATGTTTGTCTGTGTGTCTTCGATTTTCTCGGTTATTACATGACCGGTTTTTCTGAAAACAGCGCAATTTGTTCTTATTAGTGCCGGGAAGGTTTAGAGAGTAGTTTGAATGAATTAATGAAATCCAATATCTAAAACTGTAGCTATAACGATTTAAAACTATTATGAAAAACATTGAATCCGCCATGTTTTATTGAGGTTAGGCCATAGATATACCACTGTGGTTAGCCACAGATTACATATTCAAAAGAAGAAGGTTTGTCTGTGTAGAATATTTTCAAAATAGAAAACAGAAGTAGGTACCTACCGAAGAACTTTATTATTTATATATATTTTGAAAAATAAATGTTTTGAATACAATGAAATTTTTAAATGAATGTTTATTTGTTTATAGATAGTAATAGTCGTCACAAGGCATTACTTTCGCTGTCAGATCAATTATGGCATCCAAACGACAAGCAAGAATTCACAACTTCATAACATTATTCCAAAAATATATATATAATCCCGAATAAGGCCGGGTACACATCAGCTAGTAGAATATAAAATTATGTATGGTAAAGCTCATTCTTGTTTTGACATTTGACATTCGATTCTCAAAACCGAACGGCCATTGATATGAATTGCATTCATTCATGAAGCATTTTGGCGGGTTCTAAAAAATACAAACAGAAAATTATTCTTTGAAAACTAACCAACTTAAGAATAAAAATATACTAGTATTTAAGTTAGAACGTCATAATTAATTAAATTAAAAATATATTTAATAAATTGACTGGACTTCCTAAATAAACAAATTGTTCAGGTGGGTCAAAAAACTGAGTAAAATCATGGTGTAAACATTGCAAAATTGCTTTTTGGAATCATCGAACTTTTCTTTTGTTAAATCCTGTTCAAAAGATATTTTTAGCTATTTTTTGACCGGTGGCGTGGACACGCTGTTTGAATATTAAGTCTCAGAGTAGTAGCTGGTGATTGTTCACGTAATCAGTAGTCAGTAGGTACGTTTTTTATAGTGTTGAATTCTTCTATTTCTTTCCTGAAAATGCCAAAATGAAATATACATATAGTTCCCAAGTGAAATCGCTTTACTTGGGTACCTAGGTAATTCTAATTAGGCAACGTTATTAAACATACATTTATTTACATACCATGTAGGTATGGCAGGGAGGGACATAGACCGCTTTCTTTACCTGGCACACTCCTTGCATCATCCCCATTCAAATATTCTTTTCTATTATTCGACTCTCAACGCGACCCATCACAATGACTTGATTTCCTCGATCGTCCCATATTTTCCTGGGACGTCCCGTTCTCATTTTCTACTAACTTCTTCGATATGTACAATGTTCCTCACTATCATTCTTATCTTCGTGACACTCCTTTCTCCGTCCACTTGCTCTATGTGTTCAAACTATCTTAGCGCACCAATTAAAATAACATTTATACCATACGATACGATTATACAACCTCAGCCAGGAGCACTGGTTCGTTAGTACATTGTCAGGAACACGTGCTCTGTGGATGGAAGGAAGTTGGAGTTTAATCGACCGGTGCATAGCAAACCATTAAGTCATTATTGGAATTTAGGATGAGCAGGAATAAAGGAATTGATTTAGCGTTGTTTTTTTTTCATTGTTTCTTCCTTTTTCTTGCATCTTCTTGCCCCTTTTTAACTCTTCTTGGCTCTTCTAATTTCTTCTTGACCCTTAATTAGGTCTTTTGGCTCATTTTGACTCTTCTTGCATATTCTTGCTCCTTACCGCCCCTTTTAAAATAACAATTATATGGAGTTTAGCCTGAAACACTCATCCAAATTGAAAAAACCTTCCGAGAAAAGATAAATGTCGCCGACAGGACTCGAACCTGCACCCTTCTGATTGCTGGTCAGATGCTCTACCGTTGAGCTACGTCGGCTTATCGCAAACCCGCCAAGTTAATCAATATATACTAGTGTTTCATTCAATAATTACTGTTTTTTATTATATTTCACCTGTAAACAACCAACTTTATTAGTATGAGGAAGGCTTGTAACGGCTAAATCCCTCAATAGATGGCGTCGAGACAAATTATGTCTACATTTTGTAGGTGAAAAATGTTTTGACTTGTCAAATATTTATTAATTGATAAACTAAAGTTTTTAAGACAAGATTTTTATAAACAATAATTATTAGCCTGAATAATTATTGTTTATAAAAATAAGGCTAAAAATTATTGTTTATAAAAATAATTGTTACCCTTTGCGCTATGCACAAAAATCTTGTCTTAAAAACTTTAGTTTATCAATTAATAATTATATGGAGTTTTTCGTCGTTGAATTGACAACAAATTATTCATGTAAACACTTCATGCTATATAGATACTATTGTCCAGTGGGTTCTTCCAGCAAATATAGATTTACAGCAGAAATAAAATTATTTTGCAATTTTTTTTTAAATTATGTTCTGCATATCGTAATGGGTGCAATATTTAAAATACATTCAATACCTGGATTTTTCAAATAAGACACCCCTTTAAATTTTTTGTTCATCAAAATTCTAACAAAAAAATAATATGAGGTCAATGTACGAATATAATATCACACTGTGTAGGTATTTTACTATTAATAGTTTATATTATAGTAAATAGTATTCATATACCGTTTAGTATTGTGCGACTTGTTCCACCTTCATCTCTAAGCTCACATTATTTCTAACTACATAACATATAACATTCTTCTGGCGTCACTCGTCTTAAACGTTTCAATAACAACTCGGTTTCAACGACTATTCAATTACCTACGGCCAAAGATTAAGTCCTGCCACTGAGAGATCCACTGTAACCTATCTTTCTGTTTCATGCATCGTCTGTAAGAAAGAGGGAGAGGTAACAATGGAGCACAGCGCTATAGAGTTTGCCTATACACTGATAATAATGAAAGGATTCGCCTTAGAAGGTTCGTGGAAATTGAACAGGTGAATATCTTACAACTTGCGTCATCTGTGCGACTCTAGAAACTTACAAATTATATCGACGCTGAACAGGTTAAAGAGCGAAGTATTGCAAAATTTTGTACATTTAACAATGCAGAAACAAAGCTACCGCTTTTGCCTATTATCTAGTATTATCTAACATGGCCTAATATTTATCATTTTACCTAATAGTTACCAATAAATTGATATTCAAAATATTCACGGAATTGGAAATATGAGCAGGTGAACATTACTAGAATTCATCTAAAAAATATTCGCACAGGAAGTGGAAAGATTGTATAAAAGGTACCTACCCAAGACGACAGAAGCGTTCAGATACATTAAAAAAAAAGAAACGCGCAACTTGAAAATCCTGGCACATAAG
Source organism: Halesus radiatus (assembly GCA_022606495.2). Lineage (NCBI taxonomy): Eukaryota > Metazoa > Arthropoda > Insecta > Trichoptera > Limnephilidae > Halesus > Halesus radiatus. The sequence goes on along the minus strand of JAHDVE020008115.1, from coordinate 8,462 downwards.
AAATATCTAGGGCTGTCCATTAACAAACACTTAACAATTAAACAATATGTACAAGGAATTAAAGATCACCGCCTTAACTGGTGTCTTTGGCAGATTATCATATCTGTTACCAAATCATTTAAAAATGGATTACATTATAGCCTTGTTCAATCACAAATCTAGGGAAACGAATATGAAACTTACATAAATGAATTACAGGTTATATACAAAACAAGGTAATCGAAAAGCTATTTAACTCTAAATCTAGAACATCCACCAAAAAATTAGGAGGAAACAAAACTATTAATAATAAGAGAAATATAACATACATTTAAACACCACAAATACACCATATTGCAGGCAATCCATTGGCTACGAGATGACAATTTATATAATTGCCTTCCAGACGATATTAAAAAAGAAAGAAGCCTAGGTGTATTTAAAAAGAAGTTGTTGCCTCTGAAATTAAATGAACAAAATAGTGAAAATGTTTAATAGTTTTTAATGTTTATTAAAAATATCAATACGGTGACGGTTATGTCCTCTGTAAACCAAAGCATAACGACACCAACCTCAATCATCACATCCGTCGCCAGGAGTCCACCAGTCATGTCGTGTTCTAATTTCACAGAATCCTTCATCTTAAGGACGACAGCGGGATTCTCCAGTTACTCACCGCCAACCGTTAATGACACATATTACTTAGAGTGAGAAATGTTAGAGTTCTGTATCCTTTAAAAAGTAAGCCGATGAGGCAATCAAGGCCGGCGTGGGTCGATTTCCCAATAAACTCTGACGTGAACGACTTTCTTCTTGTTCGTATGTGTCACAGGCCAGTCATATTGCTGATGGCTGATGGCTCTGTGCTAATGGTCCGCTGAACTGAAAGTGCTCTGGCCGCAGAATAAGGGGGGAAGTGAAAAGGTAATTAGTAATTACAATAACCACGCTTACGGCTAGATGCCGAAGGACCGCCACGACTACGTGACCGAACACAATTAAATGAGAAATATTATGGAATCAAAGGAGAAGAAAACCTATTACTAGACAGGTGAAAGTTGATAACAGTGAAACTATAAAGAGTAGAATTTGCGGCTCAGATTTTTCATATTGAATACAAAGATGAATACGTTATGAAAACGAGGATATTCAGGCCAACAGCGCGAAAAGAACAGATGCTCTTAACTATTAAAGAATAATCAAGGATACATTGAATAGCCAAGAGTGCCAAACTATCGATTCTGGAAGAGAATTTTGTAATCTCGGATCATCCTTCGCTAAACCGAAAACTCAAACCTACTAAACCGCAATACCATGGTCATCGCGGGCTCAAATAGGTCAATGATAACTAAAATTTCTTAAATCTTTACATGTAGCAAACACTTTGTGGGAATACATAATTATAAAAAAATAAAATAACTTTGTTTTAATTCCACTTTATTATTTTTTCATCCAACCGGTTTCGATTCAACCTGAACCTTCCTCAGGGGTGAATACACAATATATTAAACATAATACAGAAATACATGGTATTTAATAGAAAATTGGAAGAGAGAGACAGAACATCAACTTAGGTGGGGGGCAAGGAAAGAAGAGCTACAGAGGGAGGGGTGAAAGTGGGCGGAGGGAATGGAAATATTTTAAAAATGGGGGTATTAGACAAATCTAGTTGTTTATTAAGTAGATTGGTTTTATTGATTTTTAATGACTTTTTTATTTTTTTCCACTTTCCCCACTTTCACCCCTCCCTCTGTAGCTCTTCTTTCCTTGCCCCCCACCTAAGTTGATGTTCTGTCTCTCTCTTCCAATTTTCTATTAAATACCATGTATTTCTAAAAAATAATAAAGTGGAATTAAAACAAAGTTATTTTATTTTTTTATAAAATTTCTTACATTACACTCCGTAATACGAATCCTGCCTAGTATTATTTGCATTAAATGCAACAGCTTATGTCATATATTGTTTGTTTCTTTTATCCTTGATTAATATAGGTACTATAAACTGGAAAAAATACTCTGTTTTACACTTTGATGAAAGTATCCTTCAATCCTGCCATTAAAGACCCAGTTTAAAGATTACTCAAACTGACTTCAATATCGGGCTTCTATAACTCTAAACGTTCTGCATATTGTGTAGGATACCACATTACCAGACCTAATGACCCACTACAATCCAACACCTACTTATCTCATTTACTCCCAATAATAGCAGTGTAAGAAATTTTCCTGTCATTTCCTTATTTTTTTCTACAATTTTTTTTTATTTTTATTTTAGTAGAAAAAACAGTACAATACAGACAAAACAGTATAAAAACATTAACTGGAGAGTTCGCCTGCATCCTAACTATTTCTCAAAGCAGATAAAAATACCTTAAGTAGTTTTTAGACAAATTAAAGGGAAAAAATAAGCAGGTTCGAAAAAAATACAGTTTTATATATCTTTGATTGACTCTCAAAATTAGGCATCAAGAAAAAAGATTTAATGACATCCAGGCATTCACACTGTAGGTATGCACTACTTTAATGTTTCTAATATCAACTATTAGTTACTACTTAACCAAGATTTTACATCACTAGTAAAATCGACACAAAAAATCACATCTCCACGCTATCAGCCTAACAAGCCAATTACATAATACCGATAGCCTATTGGAATGTCCGTATGTATGAGTTTTGAAACTCATCGGGATTGCTTTAGCAAGAAATAAAAATATATAATTATGTTTCTGCATTGTCAAGCAAGTTTCATAATCCCAATTACCACGATTAATGAGCTGCACACAAAAATGCAGTTATCGAACGTGATAACTTAGCATTAGGAATAGAGGTTGCGCAACCTCTGGTATGGCGCTGCGATGTGCATTCTCTGGTGTCGGGTAAAGGTAACTCTAAAGCCGGATTTAAGCCCAAAGTTGCGCAAGACACCAACACGATCGCCGTGGCATTTGAAGACGATCACAATCAAAACGGCTTTAGGTGGATCATAGTATTTTAGGCTAAGGAGAATTATGATCGGTTTAGGACCTACCTGGTTGATATTCTGTTTACGTACGTTATCTGGGAATCTCCGTGATGGTACTCTATTGCTAGTGACTTTGGTTCACAGATGTTTTGATTCTGTATTCCAGAAATCATCTGGCGTTAATTAATAATCTACCCTACTATGCACGGGGAGCACGTTACACAATGAAAACATCTTTTTATCAACGTCACTTCCTGGGTTCAATGCGTGTCGTCTCCAATATCTCTGGGATTCGTGAGGTGGAATGACAAGTCAATGTATCGTTAGTTACAGTATAATTAGTGATCGCAATGTTACAAGGTTAGTCTTAAGGAACGAAGAAGGACGAGACAACCATTCATCCGCTTATATGAATCATGCTATCTCTTTCATACTCGGATATCCCTTTCACACTCTTGGACATACGTTCACCACAATTATTGATAACTGCATTGGAAAGTGGAATAAATATCAAAACCTACCAATAATAATAAATGTGTTGGGTAAATGTTAATAGTAAATACTACAATTACTAATACCGTTGACTATCCATAAACAATATTTAGTAGTCACGGCATCGAGTAAAAGGAAGATGGCGGTGATCTCTTGAGAGACGAGAGACAAAGAGCATTTAAGTAGTCACTCCACCAGAGCCGGATTTTCCATGGGTGCAGGCAGTGGCGTGCATTGCTCTATGTCCAAAGACAAGCTGTGCGTAGTTTTTCAAGTTCGGGTACTAGCGGGTACAAAGATTACTAGCAATGAAAGTGCTATGTTCACAGCTTTGGTGCAAGCAGTGCGCGGTTGAATGGTTTTGCGTTATGTATCCCGTTAAAACCTTAGATTGAGGATGTCAAATGTATTTCCAAAGGAAGGTTGCAACCAAAAAGTATTAAATAGTCAAAGAGAAACAATTGATTGAATTAGAACAATTGTGACATAAAAAAAGGTTTTATTATCTTTTTTTGTAACAAAATAACAAATAATGATATCCTCACGGGGATTTCCCGTGGTGAGTATTTCATTTACAAAATATTAAATTACATTATATTAAATTGATGTGATTGATGAAAAAAATATATTGTGAGGTGTTTTAAGTGCAGTTGAGTGATTTCGGTGTTAGTCTGTATTTTGTGTTAATATATTTTATATTTCATATCTCCCTGTGTAACGTATCCAGCGTTTTATTTTATTTTTAAATTTATTATTGTTGTTGTGACTTTTAAGGGAGAGTGGGATTTTATTGTATAGTTAATTACCATAGTATGAGAAGTTTTTTGGTCCAAATGTTGTGTTTGTGGTACCTTGTTGTATGTGTTTTTGACTCTGAGATGTACTCCTATTTCTAATATGTTTGATTGTTGTTATTATTTTTTTGTCTTTGTGAGTGTAAAGTAGTTATGTTTTAGAGTATAATTATTTGATATAATGTTAATTTTGTTCAAGATTTCGTCAATGCTAGCTCTTACAGGGACTTTAAGTATAATTTTCGTGATGGCTTTGTGTTCTAATGAGTAAATTAAGAATATTATCGTAAATAGTACACAACTGCTGACCCTGTACAAATCGCAAGTGCGCCCCACTGTAGAATTTGGCAGCCACCTCTGGTCGGGAGTCCCAAAATATCTTTAAAAAACCCTTGACTCTGTGCAGAAACGGGCGGTCCGTTTGATAGATTCGCCTATCTTAACAAACGGGTTGCAATCTTTGGCTCCGAGGAACTAGCGTCATTGATCCCTTCGGCACCGGTGCATAGTCTGGAAACACGCCAAACGCGCGTCCAACATTTGCACACGGTTGACATTTGTCGGTTTGTCGTACGATTCGTTCTTGTGTTCAACAGCTCGGCTGTTTAATGATCTGCCGGCCTCTGTGTTTCCTCCATCCTATAACATTGGTCTCTTCAAGACTCAATTTCACTCCTTCCTATCCTTTAAAAGACCCTTCACACAGCATCCCCAAAGATGATATAGGCCTTGAGGGAAATTATTTCCCTCAGGGTCTCCTGTGTGGAGTTACTATAAAAAAATAAAAAATAGCACTGCCCCATCCGATAATACCATATTCTAATAGTGATTGGCAGAGAGCCATGTAGATCTTAATCAAATCTTTTGTACTGAGGACATTCCTGCTTGTTTTTAAAAGTACTTTAATTTTCATTTTTTTTATTTAAATTAATAATGTGGTCAGTCCACTTTAAATTATATTATTTTTATTTTTATTTCTTTTAATGGTTCGTTTTTCTTTGAATGATACCTACGACCGAACGCATAAACGGATCGCGTTTGGTACACCTAAACATATCACATCTAACTTTTTGAACCTTATACACACATCCATAAAGACAATATTGGCAAATCACAGCTTGTAATGGTTAAACGTGAGCTACTAGCGCCCTTTTATAGTATATAATAAACCCGAATGAAAATAATAATAATATAATAAGCCTGAATGAAAAGTGTTGAAGGTTCGGCCCTGCGCTCCCCTCCCGAAGAATGGTACCTACCTAATCATTATTATTTAAACAACCACCAAAGCACTTCGTAAAAATTGCTCCACTTTCAGCATTTTCCTTGAAAAAATTTCAACTTGCGGGCAAGCGGCAAACCCAATTTATAACCGCATTTTCATAATAACAGTCGCACGAACACTGTTGCGTGTAAAGAATTATAAAGGATAGATATGGTAAAAATGCTACAAATACGAGTACTACATAAGATTGAACAAAAGGATATATTTTCTGAGGAACAAACTTCTCGTCGACACAGATCACCCAAATTATTCCACGCCTGCCTAATTATAACACACTTCTTGTTTTTATTTAATTACCACATTTACCTGTAAAAACTTAGTTTTTCTTATTGTGACTGCCTCACTAAGAACATCATTAGATTGTTTAAACTCTTTATTTAAAAATGAATGTTTGTGTCCGTCCTCGATCTTCTCAAAATTACTCTACCGGTTTCGCTGAAAATAGCACAGTTTGTTCTTATTGGTGCCGGGAAGGTTTAGAGAGTAGTTTGTTTGAAAAACATTGACCCCGCCATGTTGTATTGAGGTTAGCCCATAGATATACTACTTTGGTTAGCCACAGATTACATATTAAAAAAAGAAGGTTTGCTTAGGTAGAATATTTTCAAAATGGAAAGCACAAGTATGTACCCACTTAAGAACTTTATTATTTCGATATATTTTTAAAAATAAATGTTTGGAAAGAAACAAAATTTTCAAATGAATGTTTCTTCATTTCTTTGTTTATACATAGTAGTAGTCGACACAAGGTATTACTTTCGCTGTTAAATCAATTATGGCACCCAAATGGACAAGCAAGAATTCACAACGTCGTAACATTATTCCAAAAGAAAAAAAAAACCACGAGCTGAGTACACATCAGCTAGTAGTAACATGAAATCAGTAGCAGTTCGTGGCCTATCTAATTGTTATTATTCGTTATTATTATTATTCGTATTTTCCCCTAGATCTAAAGAATTTTTATCACATACTGTACCAGAGATTAGCGACCTAGCAACACGATATAATTTGGCGATTCATTATAACGTGACTAATTAATATAATATCGTAGGTTATTAAAAACATGTTTTAAATACAAAAAAAAACTTATTATCTAAATATTATTTAATGCAAAAAGGTAACATCTTCAGTAATTAACATATTTTAATAACAACCTAGAACACAAAGATGACAGATAATAATATATCGATTATTACAAGACATTATTCCTTACAAATTTCGTTTTAACAAATGCCATAGACGTTAACAATTTGGGTGTTAACAACTGGAATCCAATAGCCGTTGCGCATCCGAGCAGCTAACTAATTCCTATTTCGGACTCGAGCAGAATTAATATCACAGAGAAGAGAATCAACAAAGGTGCTTTAACAGGTGAGGAACAGAAGCCAAAGCAGGGTGAGGGGTGAGCCTGGAGGCATGCCATTTTCAGTGATTTTCCAATAAATAAATCAATAAACATTATGCAGACAACTTTCATTCCACTGCAAAGTATTAGTATTTACTCTTCGAAAAGCAAATCTGCTAATGATCAAACCGTTATTTTTATAATTGTGTGGAATTTATCACGAATACCCTTCCCGTAGCTGCCATGCCAATATCTAAAACTCACCCAAACCACAAATTTAAATAAAACGGCAATAAAAAAAATCGGTTTGTTTACGTAAACATAATATTTTGTTAGAGTATTTAGTTTGATCCTTTTAGAAATATTAGTATTATTTCCTTGCTAATATTTACTTATTTTTATTCATGTATTATTATTTACTTATTACTATTTGCTGATTATTATTTACTTATTATTATTTACCTATTATTATCTACTCACTTCTTCCTGTTAACAATGTACTTTATGATAGTTATTTGGGTTACAATTAAATTATTATTCTGTTAGATTCGCTGAAGATTTTATAGTTGTCTATAGTCTGAATAACGTAGGAGTTATTTAAAAAATATATATAATATATCGTTTCACTAAAATTGACAAGACTGTCTTAGTGGGATAAGTGGCTAATGTTTTTGCTTTTAAATTTAAGAATAAATAAATTATATTGAATGCTTAAAATTAAGTAAAATAACGAGTGTCTGGGAATGTAACGCGATATTCATGATTATTCACACTATAACGTCCATTTTAATGCATAAGAATGCGTTATTCCGTAAAATCTTCCGATGATCATTAGACGGCATTCAGCATACGAACGATAGCGGAGTTTATTAAAAAAAAAGCGCGACCCTGGCTGGTGCTAAAATGAATGTCATGGGACTCTTGCCTCCACGTCAAAATGGTATGGGTAGATTTTGCTTTGGGCATGTCTATGTAATTCTGATGCCAGTGATTAATACTGTCGGGAGGATTTATTAGTACGTATTTGAATAGCGTGCTATTTTAAAGCGTGGTCAAATTAAAATACAAGTTTGCCTAATAATTTTTCTTGTTCATGGAAGTTCGCATCACAAACGAGCTTTAGAGAAAACCGCCACTACATGAAATAGTTACGAAGTGGAATTTTTATCGGTATTTGTTCTCTATTTAATTTATTTCTAATTTTGGAACTGTCAATTCATGGAGGAATTCCATATTAAATGATTTTTTTTATTAAAAAACCTTTGTAACTTTTTTCCAGTTATTTATTTTCGATCGGACTGGTTTCACTTTATCACGGGCATCGTCAGACTGGCACAATTAAAACTAAATCTATGTTATATATAGTCAGGAGTGAGTTCCCATTGCTGTCTAATAATGTTTTTATTTATGACTTATATTTTTTTTATTGCTGACGGTACTGTTTACTATTATGTTTGTAAAAACTATTTTCGGGTTGGTTTATTACCCTCTAGATGAGGGGTTTACATTGTATTTGTTTACTGAATCTATTGGTTTTCTTAAAAATATATAGTTTACTTTAGACAGATGGTTATTTTTGGTTTTGTTTTCCCTATGATTTCCGTC